>SJYC01035723.1:0-59873 GCA_006408675.1 Madoqua kirkii
GACTCATCATTATATATCTACAGAACTTTTATTGCATTTTTTATATTCCCTTTACAGATACTGGATTATCAGAAGTTTTTGTGAGAAACATTTTGAAGAGAAATATTTTCAGAAAGTTGATGTGCTTTTTGCAGCTTCAGATGGAAAATTTTAAAATGTTATTCAAAGGATCTAAATCCAGACAGTGTATTTTTCTAGTAACATACATTTACAGTGAGCTTTATATATTTTTAATCATCATTTTTCACCTATCAACTTAGGATATTGGTTCTGGCCACTATTCATATTTTTATTATTAAAATCTTCCTGTTTTAAGAATAGTTAGCTAAAAATAGCTTGTGGATCTGGAATTTTTACCCATGTCAGTTATTTCCTTCTCCTTCATTTTTCTGAGGGTCAAGGTAGGTTGTTAGACGTTTGCTGCGATCTTTTTTCTCCTTTTTTGTTAATAATATATCTTTAAATGAAAGAGGAAAAATGACTTCTTTGGGTTCTCAAAACTGTTTTGTATTAGTATAGAACATTACATTTCTATCTAATTGAGTACAGTAAAGTATAGTAACTCAGTTTTTACTTCATCTTTCCTGACTGAATATACAACACAGAAGTGGGGACTGAAGTGCTATATTTTTAGGGCCTTTACTACATTTACCTCATTGAGAAAAGAAATGTGACAAAACAAATACATTAAAATCAAAAATGTTTTCTGTTAACAATACATTTTGTACTTTAAAAAGTTCTGCTTACAGTTACTGGTTCAATTAATAGCAGTTGTTCTAGATACACATTTTCCTTTAGTAAATGGATTTCCTGTGGCCTGTGGCATATGGTATTAGTTTACTTGTTTGATACCACATGTAGTAAAAGTAAATGTTGCTCAGTCGTGTCCAGCTCTTTGCGACCCCATGGACTGTAGCCTACCAGGTTCCTCCATCCGTGGGATTTTCCAGGCAAGAATACTGGAGTGGGTCGCCATTTCCTTCTCCAGGAGATGTTCCCAACCCAGGGATCGAACCCAGGTCTCCCGTGCTTTACCACCTGAGCCACCAGGGAAGTCACGATAGCACATGAGGTATGGGTATAAAATGACTTCAGAAGACTGCGGGTAGGAGGGCAGGATAGGCCTATTAAATGCCCTTGTCGGACTTTTTATTTTTTTAAATTCTTTTCCTTGATATGAGGGTTAAGTCAAATAGGCCTCAGTTTTCTAGTCGTATTCTGTAAAATGGAAGATAATAATAATATCCATCATAGAGTTGTAAGAAGGATTGAGTGAAAGTACGTAAAGTGCTTAGGACAGTGGCTAGCATGCATTTAACTCTCCCTTGTTATTATTACATTTACTACTATTTGTAACTGATTGTTCCCTGTACAGAAGCTTTTCAGTTTGATGTAATGTAATCCCACTTGCCTGTGTTCGCTTTCATTGCCTGAGCTTCCAGTGTCATCTGTGAAATCATTGCCATAACCAGTGTTACGAAACCTTGCCCTTATGTTTTCTTCTAGGAGTTTTATGTCTTATATTTAACTCTTTAACCCATTTTGAGGTGATTTTTGTGTATGGCGTAACTTAAGGGTTCAGTTTCATTCTTCTGAATGTGGATATTCAATTTTTTCAAGACCATTTGTTAAAGAGACTATCATTTAACAAGACAGCACTTTAGTTAGTGTTAGTCACTCTGTCATGTCTGACTCTTTGCCACCCCATGGACTATAGCCTGCCAGTCTCCTCTGTCCTTGGAATTCTCTAGACAAGAATGTTGGAGAAGGTAACCATTCCCTTCTGCAGGGGATTTTCCCAACCCAAGGATTGAACTGGAATCTCCTGCATTGCAGGCAGATTCTTTACTTTCTGAGCCACCAAAGAAGACTGTATTTTATCCCATAGCAAAATAACTTTTGTTATTTTTTTTTACTTGTAGTTTGGCCACAGAGATTCATATTTTTCTGATACCTGCCTGGAATAGGAAGTGGAGAAATGGGTGAATCTGTTTGTTTTTTTCTTGCAGATGTCTGTGCATTTAGTAGTAAACAATAGGTAAATTTCTTGAGAAACTCTCAGGATGCAGTAAAATGAATCTAAATGAGGGGTGAAGAATATATGTGATGTGATGGTTACTGAGTTGTGAAAAAGAATTCTGGATTTTGAGGCACAGTTAATTTGGCTTTTGGAGTTTCAAGAATAGGAATAGTTGCATTATTGACAGAGATAAGAGTTTTTAACATTGGGAAGGGGGAGCCATAGGATCTGCAGGAGTGTTGGGGAGCCTGAGGGTGGTTTTGCATTCTTCCAAATTCATAAACAAGTGTTTCTGAAAAACTTTTTATTTTCTGAAGCTAAAGTATGAGCTTGGAACCCAGGGGAGGAAAAACAAGAAAAAGAGACTTTGTGTGTCTCATGTCCATTCAACAAATAGAATTCATCACACTTGTACTGCAGTTTTTGATTATGTATCAGTGTTTTAGCTCTTCTATACAGACTTGGGGTCTTTGTACCTTGAGATTTCCTTGGATGAGGTTGAACTGGAATCTCCTGCATTGCAGGCAGATTCTTTACTTTCTGAGCCACCAAAGAAGACTGTATTTTATCCCATAGCAAAATAACTTTTGTTATTTTTTTTTACTTGTAGTTTGGCCACAGAGATTCATATTTTTCTGATACCTGCCTGGAATAGGAAGTGGAGAAATGGGTGAATCTGTTTGTTTTTTTCTTGCAGATGTCTGTGCATTTAGTAGTAAACAATAGGTAAATTTCTTGAGAAACTCTCAGGATGCAGTAAAATGAATCTAAATGAGGGGTGAAGAATATATGTGATGTGATGGTTACTGAGTTGTGAAAAAGAATTCTGGATTTTGAGGCACAGTTAATTTGGCTTTTGGAGTTTCAAGAATAGGAATAGTTGCATTATTGACAGAGATAAGAGTTTTTAACATTGGGAAGGGGGAGCCATAGGATCTGCAGGAGTGTTGGGGAGCCTGAGGGTGGTTTTGCATTCTTCCAAATTCATAAACAAGTGTTTCTGAAAAACTTTTTATTTTCTGAAGCTAAAGTATGAGCTTGGAACCCAGGGGAGGAAAAACAAGAAAAAGAGACTTTGTGTGTCTCATGTCCATTCAACAAATAGAATTCATCACACTTGTACTGCAGTTTTTGATTATGTATCAGTGTTTTAGCTCTTCTATACAGACTTGGGGTCTTTGTACCTTGAGATTTCCTTGGATGAGGTTGTAAAATAACAGAGATGTTTTAAGTCTGGGGTCTCTGATGGAATAACTACTGGGGGATTGTCTTCAAACTGAGACAAGGATTTGAGGAAACATAGCCTCTTATTCCCTAATAAAGCATGAGGATAAAGCCCAATCAAATCCTGGGCTCAGATCTTTCTTGATTTTTGTCATGGCTCTATGACTTCTTACATAATTCACTTGACTTCACTGTAGTCCCATCTCTCCCATTTTTGAGCCTGAAGTAACCCTTATGGTTAACCTTTTGTAGAAGCTTCCAGACTGCTTTTCAAAGCAACTTGCCCTTTTTCATTCACACATGCATTATAAGAGATTTCCACTTTATCCACATTCTTGTCAACACTTGTTATTATCTTTTTTATTATAACCATCCCATTGGGTGTGAAGTGGTATCTCATTGTGGCTTCTGTTTTTATTTACCTGATGGCTGATGAGGTTTGATTGTCATTACTTATCGCCATGTGCTATTTGGTCAAACATATATCATCTTTGGAGAAATGTCTGTGAAGATCCTCACTTGTAAACTGCGTCATTTACCTTTTTTATCATTGAATTGTAAGAGTTTTGTATTTTCTTTCAGCTATTGGGTTTGAACCTAACATGCCTTTTTTGATTCTGGGAGAAAAAGGACCTGACAGCAGTTAATAGCCACAGTTCTCATTACCAAGATGTTTCCAGTAATCTTAACATAGAAGGTAGAGAAAGCCAGAAATGAGGAATGACTTGCTCCTGGGTGCAGATGAAAGAAATCACTGTTCTCTTATCCTTATATCCCAACCTGTATATTCTTTTGATTTAACTCTAAACTTTAGGTGGGGTAAAAAGCTATCTGTTTGAAGTGAAGGTCTTTGTTGCACTTATCTTTTTAAAGCATGAATTTTGTTTCTTCTTTAAACACATATGCAATGGTTTATTTTTTTTCAATCAAGCAAAAATTGTTCTATTTTGTATGCTTGGAAATATATAAACATGATAGCTTCTTAAATACTTCACAGGCAAATTTGATTTTATATTTATTTAATTGAAAATCTCATATTTTCACATAGTAGTTATTAACATATTTTGGAGGTCTTTTGTCTGAGTATGTACACATCAACAGAAATTTGTATTTGGTAGTAAAATGTATGTTTTAAAGATAATTTTATTAACGCAGTTCACAACTTTTAAATTCCACTGTAGCAATGCTCAATAGAACTTTCTGTGGTGATGGAAATGTATTGTGCAAAAACCACCCTCCACATGTGGATATTCAATACCGGAGGTGTGGCTGGTTAGACTAACTGCTAAATTTTTAGATTAATTCATTAATTAAAATTATTTATTTATTTTGAGAGAAGAATAGAGTTTATCAGAACCTAGGGAGATGCTATTAGAACAGTGGGCTGGCTCAAGGGAGAGCCCGACTTATAGCCAATTTTATTGTCTCAAGACAGAAAATTCTTACTGGAAGGGTGGCATTAGGTGATTGGTTAGGATGCTATAGGGTGGTTAATAGGGTGTGCAAAAACCACCCTCCACATGGGATATTCAACACCGGAGGTGTGGCTGGTTAGACTAACTGCTAAATTTTTAGATTAATTCATTAATTAAAATTATTTATTTATTTTGAGAGAAGAATAGAGTTTATCAGAACCTAGGGAGATGCTATTAGAACAGTGGGCTGGCTCAAGGGAGAGCCCGACTTATAGCCAATTTTATTGTCTCAAGACAGAAAATTCTTACTGGAAGGGTGGCATTAGGTGATTGGTTAGGATGCTATAGGGTGGTTAATAGGGTAGATATTTTACCTCATATATGGGGTCAAGGCACTGCCTGGTTTAGATCAGGAGGCTTATGGCAACAGTTACTCTGAAATTTGGTTAATTCCAGAAGATGTTTTTCCTTTGACTTTGGTACAAGGCTCCACACCCGTCACCTTGGTATATCCCTCCACATTCCCCCTTCTTCTGATTTACGGGCCAAGTCTTTGACCCCTTAACACCCTGCTCATGACTGTCTACCTGTCCCTGTGTCAGGCTGTGGGTACCAAGGTCACTGGGGAAAGAGGCGATGACCTCTCTGACTTCTTCAAGCTGGACAGGGGCATTGTGGTGTAATGGGTCCCAGTGCCTGCTTCTGTCAGGGTTCATGTACAGAAGGAGATAACGAGTCCACAGAACAGCAAGGTGGCTTGTTCTAGTGTCTGGGTGTTGGCCAGGTGATACTCTTGATGTACTACCGTTTGGAGATTTCTAGAAGAAACAGACTTAACAAGAAGTTTAAAGATAGCCAGAAGATTAATAGACACAGAAAGGCTGCCAAAGGGCCTAGAAGGAGGGGCTAGCCTGGAGAACCAAGACAAGACTTTGGTCTGTGATGTTAGTGTTTCTCTAGGTTTGAGAAGATGCAAGAATTGGAGTCTCATGAACATCTTTACCTGAAAACATAAAACTATCTGAAGACCTATCCTGCCAGTTTTCCTAAAATTTTATATAGCCTTCTGTGGCTAGTGGCTACCTTACACAGGTTTTGGACAGCACAATTGTAGAACCTTGCTAATCTACATTACTTTCTTAAACAAACAAACAAAAAACAAAAGCACCGAGTTCTGTTGTAAGAAATTTCTTAAGAAATAAGTAGAATATATTTTGGTTAATTTATTGACTTTATTTCCTGTTTTCTCCATAGTCTTTAAGAGTGCTTGTTTTCTAAATGCAGCCTAGTAAACTTTATATGTAAAATTAAGTTTTCTTATTTTGATTTTGTAATTACAGTATAAAAAATGGTTGTGCAGTTTTTCACCAAATTTTCACCAGATTTGAGATGTTCTGAGTGAAAATAGAGGCTATGGGTCATACTTTGGGTGACTTTGGGAGTAAGATGGCCGTCATCTGTGAGAGAGGCTGGGGGGTAATTTGGAAGCCCCGCCACACTTATCCAGGATGTGACACAGGAACAACTTTAAGTGTGAGTTCGAAACAGAAAGTTACCAGGAAGATGAGCTAGTTGGTAGCTGGCTCTAGCCTGCACCAGGGTTGGTAGCAGCAGTGATTGGCCAGTGCAGATGGAGAGACGCGAGCTCCTTCTCTTAAATAAAATCCACCATTTACTGATTTTATAAGCAAAAAAGCAAGGCATATTTTATTGACAATTTTCAGATGGTGGAAACATTCTAGGAAAGGGGGATCTGCTCAGTTGATACTTTAACACCCTTTTTATGTTTAAGCTCATGTGTCTCTTTAGGACCTTTTCTCATGAAAAGGTCTAACTTTGACTTAGCAAACAAACATTTGAAACTTTTGGGGGCCAGGAAAATTGTTCAAGTTCACTGTAAATAATAGCACAACATACATAGTTCATAAAATCAGGTATAATGGTAGGACATATTTTCACTGACAGTTTGCAGATTGATTTGGAATTCTAAATATTCCAAAATGGAAGATGGTAGCAAACTACAGGTAGATAACATTGATCAGATGAAACTTGAGGGGTGTGTTTACTAGGTAAGTTTAAAGTGTGTTAAGATCTTTTGTGAGTAAAGGACAGAGATTCTGAATTCCTAGAAATAACCCTTTACAAAGCTATGCTGTCCTTATGGAGAAAATGAATATTCCTGAAGATGTAAAAGCCCTCTTGAACATGATGTGAACAGAGGATGGAATGATTTTATATTGTGTGGAAGCCATTTCTTCTGAAATAGCCTGTAAATTCAACGAATGTGTATAACTTGATAATCTAATCTAAAATAAACAATTGCTGGGACAATTGGTTATACATATGGAATGAACCAATACCCGAGCTTTACCTCACACATTAAAGAAAAACTCCAAGTGGGTAATTCTTTGACCTCTAGATTACACACTTTTAAGCAGGGAGTTTCATATTTTTTCTTTTGTGACACAGTGTATACCCAAACCTATCTTTGTATAACTGAAATATTAAAAGAAGCAGTACTCTTACACCTAAATGCATATTTTCTCTTTTAATAAAATACAGCTTGTGACCCAGTACATTGGTTTCATGAGTTGCTGAGTATAGCTTGACAGAAGTGAGAGGCTGCCTTTGAGAAACTCTTGTATGTGTGTACAGGGAGATGTGTGTGAAAATGTCAGAATGTTTATGATAATATAGGTACATTCTGGACATTCATTGAGAAAAGGACTCAATATACTGATAAATACTAAGATGATGTAATACTATATGACAGTTACAGTGAGAACTGGAATTGTCTGTAGATAACAAGGAGGCCAATTCATTGGTAGCCCATCACATTTAGGAGCAGAGGCTAAATTTGAGGATAACTCTTAGGGTCTCTGTTCACCACTGTTGTATATAAATGGTGGTGATTGTGATTGTCCCTGGAAGGGGAAACAGAAAAGCTGGATCAGATTATAGGTGATACATACAGAGAGAACTGGATAGTAAGTCAAAGCTTTCTATGGGAAAGTGGTTATGCTAATCATTTTCAACTTGAAGTTTGAAAGAACTAGAACTAAAATTTTATAATTATTATTTATGTTCGAACACGTGTTTTTGGGGTTTTTGTTACATTGTTTGGTTTTGATTACAAAGGTCATTTTCTCTTTAAAGATGCATGCATGCTAAGTTCCTTAGTCATGTCCGACTCTTTGTAACCCTGTGGACCATAGCCCACCAGGCTCCTCTGTCCATGGGGGCTCTCCAGGCAAGAACACTGGAGTGGGTTGCCATTTCCTCTTCCAGAGGATCTTCCCAACCCAGTGATCAACCTGCTTCTCTTACGTCTCACTTTGCCAGGCAGCAGCTTTACCACTAGTGCCACCTGGAAAGCTTTTTTAAAGATGGAAGAGGGGAATTCCTTAGCTCTTGGATTTGGCCCATGTTCAGTCCCTAGCTGGAGAACTAAGATTTCACAAGTCGTGTGCCAAGGCCAGGGGAATAAAAAGATGGACCAAAAGGTGCTATGATTGTCTGACAAAGTACCAGCTTGAATAGTAATGGAGATACTAAAAATGATAATGGAAAATTGAGTTTGTATCATTATACAGTTTGTGTATGTTTATTGTACTTTCAGAAATACCATTGGGTATGGTTCTTTTTATCTGCTGGGTTTTTCCTTCATGAATTAGCATTCTTAAACATTATAAGAATTTTTAAAGTAATACCACTGTTTCTTAGGTTTATAATTTTAACTGTTTCAGTTGCAGCTGGTTCAGGAAGCCAGCTTTGTGTTTATTCTTTTATTACTTTATTGTCTTCCTTTCACATGAAAGAAATTTTGTAAAACCCAAAGTCAGCAATTCCACTGACTCCATAAATAGAAACCATTTTTCTGTTGGGGGTATGCTGGGATGCACCTGCTGGTGGAATGGAAACCTACTTTGTTTTTCTACATCCATCTTTATATGTTGGAGATGTTACTAAAAATCTTCAAAGATGAGGGACCCTTGTGTGTTTCATCATCAGAGATTCTGTCCCCTTGTTTGTAAATCAGTGTAATGCCTAGCACAATGCATGGCATGTGCTGTGCTTAGTCACTCAGTCATGCCTGACTCTTCATAACCCCATGAACTGCAGCCTGCCAGGCTCCATTGTCCATGGGGATTCTCCAGGCAAGAATACTGGAGTGGATTGCCATGCCCTCCTTCAGGGGATCTTCCCAACTCAGGGATTGAATCCAGGTCTCCCGCATTGCTGGTGGATTCTTTACCATCTGAGCCACCAGGGAAGCCCAAGGATACTGGAGTGGATAGCCTATCCCTTCTCCAGGGGATCTTCCCCACTCGGGAATCAAACCAGGGTCTCCTGCATTGCAGGAGGATTCTTTACCAGCTGAGCTACCAGGCAAGTCTGCATGGCATGTAGTTGGTCTTTAATAAATACTTGTTGAATGAAAGTACCATCATATTGAATGTTTGAATCTTTTACAGTTTGTTATTAAAGTTCAGTTATTGCTTTGTAAAAATAAAGGCATCACTCCTGGAAGCCTGTTTTTACTTAGAATAAGAACACAGACAGTGGTTCACAGTGAGCAGGATTATATGAGAGGTTTGGGTGTTCCTGTGATGTAATTCATGGTAGAATGAGCCGTGTTTGTGCTGAGCCCTTCACTGGTCAGGCAGTCTTATAAAGTACCAGTGGGGTTTCCAGATACAGACTTTCTTGTTTGTTTAAATTCACACATATATTATCCAGAATTATATGGTAAATAATTTTATTACTTTTGGGCATTGAATTTATTTTAGAAAAGGGTTTAGAAAAATAATATTAAAATATGAAAGTGGTGGCATATGTTTAAATTAAAGAAAGTAGTTAGATGTTTGAGTAGTAGCTATCTTCTTGAGCTATCTTCTATAGTAAGAACTCAGGGTATTTTCTTCTTTATTTCAACTGTTTGAAATGCAGGCGAGAAAAAATACAGAGTTTTGAAATCTTGTGATGTGCAAGACACTGAACCAGCTATTGGACGGGATGGAGAAGGTGTTGCCTGGGCATGGGAGAGGAAAATGTGTCTGCAGGTGATTGAACTGCCAGAAGGCTGAGCTCTGTGGAAGACTGCAGGTCCTTCCGCAGGCCTGCCTGATGAAGGGAGAGTGCAACTGCTGAGACAGAGTGAGTGAGGAAGCATGGCTTTCTAAGGCAGACTAGATGGCCTTGAGTCCTGATAGGAGATCCACCTGGGTAGGGAGGTACGCGAGGATGACAGGCGCAGATTGGGAAAGAGCAGGCTTCAGTTCCACTTTCTGCCTGGATTATTAAAATGTGGAAAGAAAGCCTGTGACTAACTGGTCAGCACCTTCCTAATCTCTTCAGAATAAGCTTTTTCATTTTTGCATACATTAGTTCAAGTATAGTTGTTGCAGTTGATATTTTTTCTTTTTAAGCTGAAGCGATGTGCAGATTATTCTTGGATTGCTGTTGGGCCCGTGTGGGCAGATAGAGTTAAGGTTGTGAAACCTATGTGGTTCCATGTGCATTTTCTGGACTGAGAAGCCCTGGGTAGAGGTGGGTCTGGCCCCTCAGGGATCTTTGTGCAGTCGGCATAGACTCAACCACTCCCTCTTATCCCTGGGTCATTTTGCACAAAGAAGAATTGCATTAGTAGTGGAAATTTTATTCTGTGCTCTTTGTTCCTTAAAAAAAAAAAAGATTAGTTTAAAAATATTTATTTGAATAAATGTGAAAGCTTTTAGATAATACCTGCCTCATAGCAGGAACTAGAGTGTAACTTGGCTTTTTCCACAGTAAAATTACAGACTTCTCTTTTCTGTTTCCCCTGTAGTTTCAACAAAATGAAGTCAGCAGGGCCATGAAGTCAGCAGGGCCTTATCACTCTCGTTCATGGTGAAGCAAATACGCAATGACAGCATATGAGTTAGATCTGTTGGAAGTGTGTGTTAAGATTCACGTTATTATCCATTCAGTTGCTGCATTTACACTAGAATACTTTCTCAAAAATATAATGATGGAAAACATGTAAGGGCTACTGTAGAATAATAGTGTTTAAAGTGTTAGTAGTACCAGAGTAGATACTAAAAGCAGGTAAGAAAACAGAAGTTTTAAAACGGCAGTTTCACTGTTAAAAAACTTTTTTTCTGCTTGAAATGCTTAAATTGTTGGGAATATTATTTTCAGCTACTGTTTGATCAAATTTTACTTCATGTTTTAAGTTTCAAGCTTTACTGGTGATAGTGCCCCTTTTGTTTTGATAGCATGGATTGTTACTTATTAGAAAAGTTAATGAGCCATTGAATGAAAATGGTGTTTTCTTTAGTTGCTGGAGTGTCTGTAGAGGAATGTGTGTAGGAGCTCATCTTAAGCAGTTAAAACTATCAATAAAGATGTTGCCTAATGTTGGCGGTGTAACTTATACAGATTTTTGTATAGCAGTTTCTTTGTATGTCTGGTTTTTAAATGTGGAAAATCTTTGACCTGGTAAATTACCTTGAGACTGTGTTTCAAGACAATAAACTATTGAAAGAGATTTTTGTTTTTGTTTTTTTAAGCTTGGTATCACAAGTCAGACTGTAAAAACTATCAGGATCCAAGAATGAGGAGAAACAAATTGACTTTAAAGCATTCAGTGTATAAAACATTAATTTTATTGCCACATTGAAGCTCCACCTTTGTCTGCTGATTTTAAAACAACCATTTAAGTGAAGCTTATTTCACTTTTTCAAGATTTAAATCATATTATTTGAGTTCCTAAAATTCTCCCAAATAAGTAGTGATGGATAGACTGTCTAACTTGTATGCCTCTCAGTCAGGTGTACACCAGCTGGGAATTTTTGCCTGTTCTTGCCACCAGTTTGTAATTGAGTCCTTACTAAGATTCTTTGCTCATGAATTCCTAACATGTAGAAATAGTATATCTGTTCAACAAAGTTTCTTTCAACTGGTACTTTATTACTTACTGCATATTTGGGAAGAAGAAAGGAATAGTAAATATATTCTTTAATACAGAAAATTTTCATGACTTCATTGAAGAATCGATGTAAGATAATGAAACCAAAGTTTTAGATTACAGGCTTGATGAGTTTATAAGTAGTAGGCATATTCTTCTTCAACTTAGACTTTTAAAATTTACTTATGAATATTTACTTTTGGCTGTGCTGGGCTTTTTACTAGCTGCGGTGAGCGGCGGGGGCTACTCTCATTGTGGTGTGTGGGCTTCTCCTTGCAGTGGCTTCCCTGTGGCGCAGGCTCTACGGTGCACGGGTCTCAGTAGTTGTGGCGTGTGGGCCCAGTAGTTGCAGCTCCTGTGCTCTGGAGCACAGGCTCAGCAGTTGTGGCACACAGGCTTAGTTGCTCCGTGGCATTTGGGATCTTCTCAGATCAGGGATCAAACCCCGTGTCTCCTGAATTGGCAGATGGATTCGTTACTACTGAACCTCCAGAGAAGCCTCCAATTTTGATTTTTTAATCAGCTTGTATTATTTAATGTCTCTCTTTGACATGTGCTAATAAGCACACAGGCACTAAAGCATAGCTCTTATCCTCAGTCATCTATTCAACACCCCCGCCCCGGTAGTGGAAAGCCTAAAACAGACCTGGGTTATAGGAGCTGGATGATCTTCATCCCTGTGTAGAGAGAACCCAGTGGGTGATATGTAAATGCTCATTGGTTTTTAAGCAAAGGATTTTTAAAACCAAATTCTGTTGTAATTATATGTGGGCCTGGCCTGGATGTGGCTATTCGGTTTCTTCCATAAAGAAGTCTCTTTACTCCTCTAAAGAGAGACAGAGTGGAGTAAGGAGTCTGAGATTCTATTAATCATCAAATCAATTTCTCATCACAATACCTTACCATAACTTCTCCAAAATACTGTGGTCAGATAATAGTCTTTGCTCCAGGAGAGATTACAGTTTGACTGCCCTGGGGTTAGGAGTGAGTGGAGAGGGAGCTGTTGCTGTGTGCAGCTGAGCTCTGTGGATTCAGCAGCATACCTCCCACAACCTGGTGCTTCCGCAGCCCTTGGTTTTCATGCCCTGGTTCTGAGGAGGTTTCTGATCTATGTCTGTCACTTTTTGTTGTAGCTTTTGTTCTTCCTAGTTGTTACCTCTTCATTCACTTTGTTGTCTTTCTTGTTTCTTGATTTTTACTGTTTTGTTGTCTGTTATTTTCAATTTTCTTGTTTTTTTTTCTTTTCTTTTTTTTTTACTAAAGGAAGGAGAGGAGAAAAATGTATGATGTTATAATCAGTCATGTTAAAAGTCTATTAGTTATGCTTCTGTTTGAACTCTTAATGGTATAATTATTTATATGTTGATGGAATTAACTAAAATTTGGTTTTACTTGAATGAAGTAGATGATTAAAACAGACTGTGATTAGTGTAATGACTTTTAAAGAGACACACATTTACTAAAATGGAGCATCCTGTTCCTGAAATCTTCTGGAGCATCAGGAATTCTTATCTGCCTTTCTTTGCCTGTGTCTATTTGTATCTGCTTTCCTCGCTTGTATTTGAGTCATAAGCACACTTGGATATATTGCCAGTAGACATCTGTTAGATATGGTAATGACTGCTTATAGCAGAGATTCTTACCCATGGGTGTGTCTCAGTCTCCTAGTGACATGGGCCAAGGTCACATTTTGAGACCTGCAGAGTCAGAATCTCCTGTTTCTAGGCTTTTGTCTTTTGAAAAAGCGTCTACGTGATTATGGTATATAGTCCTAAGAACTACTATATATTTAAAGTAAAAATAGATTCAGTTTTGCATGACATTTTATATCTAGAAATAAACTTCATATTCTTAATTCAAGGGTGTTAAAATCTGGTCTCAACCTTTCTTTCTAGCACTTCTGCCCATATTCTGCTCTGGGGACCTTGTATATCAGCAGAAGCAGACTTTCCTGTTGTCATGCCTGGGTCTCCTTCATGAGAGTCCCCCTCGCCTCCAAAGCCCTTTCTTATAGATCAGCCTGAGAGGTCACTTCTTTCCGAATTCGTTGGGACTAAACTAGCCAGAGAGAGCATCTCTGCCTTTCTGGATATTTTGTTCTGTCATTGTATTCCTGAGCCATGACTATGTTGAGGTAATTGGCACCCCACTCCAGTACTCTTGCCTGGAAAATCCCATGGATGGAGGAGCCTGGTAGGCTGCAGTCCATGAGGTCGCTAGGAGTTGAACACGACTGAGTGACTTCACTTTCGCTTTTCACTTTTATGCACTGGAGAAGGAAATGGCAACCCTCTCCAGTGTTCTTGCCTGGAGAATCTCAGGAACGGGGAGGCTGGTGGGCTGCCGTCTGTGGGGTCACACAGAGTCAGACATGACTGAAGTGACTTAGCAGCAGCAGGATTTTTGAACCAGTGTCTGCCTTGTTTTGTGTTGTTATTTGTATGCTCTAATATGGTAAACACCTGGTTCCACGCATGAACCATCCACATTTTACTCATTTTAGCAAGAAAAAATAAGTTTGATAAATACTTCTTGAACAGATATGAGGCATTTTTTCTGTAACTGGGTAGTCAAGCAGAATTTGGAACTAGAGGGTAGAATCAGAAAATTTATGACACGGGGAAGGAGAGAATATCACAGTCCCCAAGTTCTCTTTGAGTTGGTGGGATGCTTAGACTGGTGGAGTACCTTAGTTCCTGCCACATCAATCTGATGAGATATCAGTTTGATGTTTTTCAAGCATTCCTCAGTTGTGAGATAAACTTGAACTGGGATGGTACTGTGCCTTGTGTGAATACAAGGAAGAGTTATTTGTAACAGTTTAATGGGTGCTCGGCTCAGCGCCATCTTATATTTTGAATTTCTGTTCCACCTTAGGTAAGACTCTTATACATTCAACACTAAAGTTTTGTTCTCTTAATCTGTGCAGTACTGCCCTTGTAAAACAGTGAGTGGTTTAAAACTAGGCAATGAGTTTCCCATGTGTTCATATCCATGACTTGGAGGTTTGCAGAATTTCATATTTGGTAGTAAAGAATATTTGACCTGAACCAGTTGGGAGTGTGAAAAGAGCATAGATTAAGAGTGGTTGACAGGAGAAGACACTGGTGGCTATGATTATCTGTTGTTGTTTTTTTTCCCTTTTAGTCAGCTTTATTAAGGTATAATATACATTAAATAAGTTTCACCATTTTTAGGTATACAGTTCAATGAGTTGTGACTATTGTACATGCAGATGGTGTAACCGCATTGATGAGGTAACATTTGAGTAGCACCAAAAGTTCCCCTGAGTCCCTTTACAGTCAGTACCCTTTCCCCACTCCTTAGCCTCTGGTGCCCGTTGTTCTGCTTTTCATCACTAAAGTTTTGCCTTTTTAAAATGGGATCATATGCGTTATAGTTTGACTTCTTTCTTAGCAGAGTTCTTTTAAATTTATTCATGTTCTAGTATTTATTGTTCCTTGTTTTATATTGTTGAGTAATTATTCCATTGCTTAGCAACAGTTTATCCTTTTTAGTGGCATCTTTTGGTGAGCTTTAAACTGGCACATTATTCGTTTAAGGATTTACTTGACATCTAGTATCCAGACTGTGGAGGATTCTTGCCTGAAAAATCCCATGGAGAGGAGCCTAGTAGGCTACAGTCCATGGGGTTGCAGGGTCAGACACAAATGAGCGACTAAACAACAGAAGCAATCCAAACTACACATAAGTGTAATTTTTCTTGCTTGTGAAAGTTGCTCAGTCGTAGATCATTAAAATCAAGTAGAAACAGACAAAAGGACTTGAAAGAAGTGTTTACAATGGTTACATATGCAGTCTCTGAAGATGGTCATTCCTATAAGAATAACATTAAGGTGCTTCAGCATCTTTGAAGAACGATATACACAATTCCTATAATAAGGTTGGCATTAATGCTAACTGAAACACCAGTCTTAAAAAATAAAGCCATTTATCTAAAATTTAAGAATGTGGATGACTGAAATTATGAAGTTTCAGAGAGGCAGAATATTGCTAAATTCTCAGTCAGCCATTGTAAATTGTTTTCCTTCGAGGGGAAACAACTTTAAGATGAGAACATTTCTGTTGTGTAGTCTATTGAAACTAGGTTACAAGATGGTCTTTGAGGACTGGGCTTAAGTTTGTACTTGTCAAAAAAACCTATGTAGAACAAGTCATGTGTTACTGGGGAATGTTAGTATGTAGTTTGCTTACTTGTTAAACTTGAAAAATCCATGTTAGACTCTTTTTAAAAAATCTAGATGTTTGTAGCAGCAGTACAACCCATTTTGTCATTTTGCCGTGTAGAATTATATGATAATTAACAAGGGATCCTTCTGAAACATCCTTAAATCTCATAACCAGTCATGATTATAAAATACATGAGTTTAGAAACAGAGGTTAAGAGATAGATTGATGCTGACCTTTGCATTAGGACAGTCACAGATGAGCAGAGGGCCAGAGAGGTCTGGTCACAGTATCATGCATGATATATCAGGGTCAGTCAGTTCAGTTCAGTCGCTCAGTTGTGTTGACTCTTTGCGACCCCGTGAATCACAGCACGCCAGGCCCTGTCCATCACCAACTCCCAGAGTTTACCCAAACTCATGTCCATCGAGTCGATGATGCCATCCAGCCATCTCATCCTCTGTCGTCCCCTTCTCCTCCTACCCCCGTCCCTCCAGCATCAGAGTCTTTTCCAATGAGTCAACTCTTCTCATGAGGTGGCCAAAGTATTGGAGTTTCAGCTTCAACATCAGTCCTTCCAATGAACACCCAGGACTGATCTCCTTTAGAATGGACTGGTTGGATCTCCTTGCAGTCCAAGAGACTCTCAAGAGTCTTCTCCAACACTACAGTTCAAAAGCATCAATTCTTCGGCGCTCAGCTTTCTTCACAGTCCAACTCTCACATCCATACATGACCACTGGAAGAACCATAGCCTTGACTAGACGGACCTTTGTTGGCAAAGTAATGTCTCTGCTTTTGAATATGCTGTCTAGGTTGGTCCTAACTTTCCTTCCAAGGAGTAAGCCTCTTAGTTTCATGGCTGCAGTCACCATCAGAGTATACTTCCTTATTGGTCATAACTGGAGCTCTGAGGAAACTAGTTTGTGGTATCCACATACCAGAAGGATGGGAACTGGGCATGAGGATTGACCTTCATTGACTGCCTACTACATGCACAGTTACCATACCAAAGAATTTATGTATCATCCCTTTTAATTATCTTAAACCTCTGACTTTCATTAGAGGCTCAGGGAAGTAGTCACTGACTTGAGTTCTTGAGGATTTTTAAGTGATGGAACTGGTTTTCACACCTAACCCACAGACTTTCTACCAGAAAACTGTGTGTTGTTTCTGGTGTGTTTCTACCAGAAAACTGTGTGTTGTTTGGACTTGGACTTCTATCCTAGCTCTCTAGCCCTAGATGGTTCACTTTGTTGTTCTTTAGTAAATTCTTCTGAGGCAGCAAGGATTGGGGAGGGGTGGAGTGGTGTTGGGGTCAGAGATTGGAACCACTTTCCCAGCATCCTCTTTCTCTTCTCCTTTCTTGTCTTTATAAATTAATTTATTTTGGTACACATGTGTATTATACCCAGTTGAAAAGGTATCAGAGGAGTTTAAGGAATATTTGAAAAGTTAATTCTCCCTGACCATCAGTCATTGAATTCCTTTTCCTGGAGAGAGCCATTATTGTCAGTTTATTGTTGCTCCTACCAGAAGTAGTCTGTTAACATGAGGTGGGTGCTTTGTATCTGTAAAACAAATGTTACATGCCATACATGAATGTTCTGAACCTTTGTATTCATCAGTGGCATATCTTCCATATTAAACATAGAGGACCCTTTGTATTCATCAGTGGCATACCTTCCATATTAGAACATAGAGGATAGCCTCGTGTTTTGCATGTTACAGCTTTTTTAGTCTACATACAGAATTGTGCAGCCATCACTAGCCACTTCATTTTAGAACATTTTCATCATCCTTAGAGTACTTCTGTACATTTGAGTCGTTACTTCCATTTTTTAAAATCCCCTCAACCATAAGCAGCTACTAACCTACTTTCTCTCTCTCCTAGGGATTACATATAAATGGAATCATGCAATATAATCTTTTATGACTGGTTTCTTTCATTAACCATAATCTTTTCAAGGATCATCCATATTGTATCATCTATCAGTACTTCCATTACTTTTTATTGCTGAGTAATATTCTGTTATATTATGATTTTCTTGTATTTATTCATTCATCACTTAATAGATATTAGATTGTTTCTGCTTTTGACTATTTTTAATAATGAGGCTAACAACATTTGTGTGTAGGTTTTTCTTTTGAAGTACATTTTAGCCTCTCTTACATATATACTTACGAATACAATTGCTGGGTCATAAGGTAACTCTGTTTAACCTTTTGAGAAACTGCCTAGTTTTTCAAAATGACTAATTTTCCTTTCTTATTAACAGTCTATGAGGATTCTAATTTTTGCATCTTCTTACCATCCCTTGTTACTGTCTTTTTGATTGTTACGGTCCTAGTAGATGTGAACTCATGTCTCACTGTGGTCTGTGTATTTGGCTGTGCCAGATCTCAGTTGTGACACTCTGGATCTTTGATCTTTGTTGCGGTATGAGGGGTGTTTATTTACAGCATATGAACTCTTAGTTGTGGCATCATTGTGCTTTTGATTTTTGTTTTTCTGATGGCTAATGATGAACATCTTTTCTATGAGTTTTAAGTAGTTTTAACTCTTAATATGGAGAAGGCAATGGCAGCCCACTCCAGTGTTCTCGCCTGGGGCCAGGGGAGCCTGGTGGGCTGCCGTCTATGGGGTCGCACAGAGTCGGACACGACTGAAGCGACAGCAGCAGCAGCTCTTAATATCTGGGTCTGTGATCAACTATGAGTTACTTTTTTTTTTAATGGTGTGTGTTAGGAGTCCAAGTTTATTCTTTTGCATGTGGATATTCATTTGTCTTATGACCATTTGTTTAAAAAAACACTTCTTTCCTTATTGAATGGTCTTGGCACCTTTGTTGAAAAATCATTTGACTGTAATCTGAAGGTTTATTTCGAACTGTCTATTCTACAGAGTTGATTTCTAAGTTTTACAATCAGGAAGCATGGGCTTTCCAGTATTGTACCTTTTCTGTATTGTTTTTGCTCTTGCAGGTTGTTGCATTTCCATATGAATTTTAGGAATGGCTTGTCAGTTTATGCAAAGAAGCCAACTGGTATTTTGATAGGCATTAGGTTGAATTTGTAAGTCAGTTTGGGGCATATTGTCATCTTAACAGTATTAAATCTTCAATCCATTAACAAGGGATTTTGTTCTATTTATTTGATGGTAGTGGTTTAGTTGCGAAGTTGTGTCTGACTCTTGGGACCCCATGGACTGTAGCCTGTCAGGCACCTCTGTCCATGGAATTTTCCAGGCAAGAATACTGGGGGAGGCGGGAGGGTTGCCATTTCCTTCTCCAGGGGATTTTTCTGACCCAGGGATTGTACTCAGGTCTCCTGCATTGTAGGCATGTTCTTTACTGACTGAGCCACTAGGGAAGCCCAAGATCTATTTATTTAGATCTTTAATTTCTTTCAGTGATATTTTTTAGTTTTCATAGTGTATGTTTTGAACTTCTTTTGTTAAATTTATTCCTGTGTACAGTTGACCCTTAACACAGGTTTGAACTACTTGGGTCCACTTACGTGTGGATTCTTTTTTTTACAGTAGTACCCATTTATATGGCAGGCCAGCTATAAGTAATATTTGGATTTTCAATCTTGCTCCAGCCCTCTCTAATTGTTTAAGGGTCAACTGTATTTTATTTTCCCCGTAGAAAGCAGAAAAAAATAATTTACTCCAAAAGATGGCAGAAATATATTCATCTTGAAAATATACTTTGGTATAATTCTGGTGAAACAGATTTTCCCTCTGAACATGTTCCCCTACTGGCTGTCCCACTGAAGTTTTATTGTCTTGTACTTTTTAAACATTTTTCTGATTCCCATAATGAGCTGGCAGTAGGCATCTTCAAATCCACAGGTTCCAAGGAGAGAGTATTGTTGGCTATTTTTCAGAAGAATAGAACTTTGTATATCAAAAGAGTATATAAACATTTTATGGAGACAGCACAGTTTAGGGTAAGTAGGCACATCTTTTATCAAAGTGTAAGAAAGGTGACAAGAAAAAATGCAATGTAGAATAAGGCTTTCAAATGTGGTGGGAACATTTTCAAGGCTGCTGATGGCTAAAATAATCGAGTCAAGGAAAGTGGTCTGAGTATGAGGTGATTTTGAATGAAGAAGAGTTCTGTTTGTGTTCTCAAAGACTGGTGAGCAGGTCTTCTTTCTCAAGGGCGATGATGCTTGAGGTACCATATGGTTCCATTTTTCAGTTGTGGTCCAAAGAGAGGGTTGAGTTGGGCCAGAACTGTAACCAGCAATAGAGATAGCAGCAAACCAAACAGGTCACCAAAATGGTGGTGATAACTCCCCAGCTGGGACTGTTCAGGTGTAAGAGGACACCAGGAAGCCGATGAAGCTACAGAATTCATTGATCATATTGAGAGGCACCGTGAGGCTGGTATCTGTAATGATTGCTGCCAGAGCTCTGTATTTTTTTTTATACCATTGTGAATGAAGTTTTTCCTCATTCTTTATACTGTCTGCATGTGCCATAATCTATCATCAAATTATTAACAAATCTCCCCTTGATGGATATTTAAGTCCGCAAACATTGCTATTTGTAGACTTGTCACTTGTCACCGACTTCACTTGTCGGTGAATTCCAATAAGGAAGTGTGCTGAGCTAAAGGATACTCCAAAATATTGAAATCATCAAAAATGAACGTGCTCTCCTTGTTTATAATTTTACAGCTAAACTTTCAGAAGTGGACTGTATAAAAAAATTGTTCCAAATGCCTTTTCAGTTTTTTTTCTTTTTAACTTATTAAAAGTAATGATATGCTAGAGGAAGTTCATGTTGCTAAAGTATTGCCTAGAGCAGCCTTTCCAGTAGAACTTTCTGGGATGATGGAAATGTTCTGTCATCTGCACTGTTCAGTACTGTAACCACTAACTATTGTGTGTAACTGTTGAACACTTAAACTGAGAGTAGAGTTACTGAAGAACTGAGTCTTAAATTTTAATTCTGCTTAATTTAGATAGTGGCTATTGTGTCATATAATTGTAGTTGCTTTTAGGTTTAAAGCTTGCAGAAGGCACTTCCCTCGTGATCCAGTGGTGAGGAATCCACCTGCCAGTACAGGGGATGTGGGTTTGATCCCTGGTCTGGGAAGATCCCACATGTCATGAAGCAGCTAAGCATATGCATGGGCCACTACTGCTGAGCCCCGTGCACCTAGAGCCTGTGCATCACTACAAGAGAAGCTACCAAAATGAGAAGCCCAATTCAGCAGCTAGAGAAAACCTAGGTACAGCAGTGAAGATCCAGTGCAGCCAAATTAATAAATAAATTACCAAAAACCCCTTACCAAAAAGAAAAAAAAGCACCCTTGCAGAGGTGTGCAAGAGCCATGTCCAAAGTGGGACATCTTGCATTATTTCCTGGGTAGCATGAGGCAATCATTAGTGGTTCGAGTTAAGTTTCATCAATATGGGTCTCAGTAAACAAGTTTTTTTTTGGGGGGGGGAGGGGGAGTGGTAGTTGCAGTTTACTCTGTACCCAGCTGGCTTCAGATTGCCTACAAAGAGATTTAGATAGAAATGCGTAGGTCCTTAGTTTGCTAGTTTTTAAATGTGTATCCCATCTTGATGTAAAAAGTATACTTATACAAGGTAAAACTTGTATATTCTCTAAAATCTGTTTTTAAATTTATGAATTTATCCCAGTGATTATGCCATGGGTCACTGACTGAAGATCAGGAGCTGGAGAAGGCTAGAAGCTGGTGGTTTGACTAACCTTGTATGTTAGCTCTCAACTAAAGCTCTGCTCTTGTCTCTTTAATTCCTAAGTTCTTCCTGGCACTCACACATGCTTGAAAAGGCTTTAGCTACCAACTGCTTTGGCTTCTGAGGTGGCTCAGTAGTAAAGAATCTACCTGCCTATGCAGGAGATGCAGGTTTGATCTCTGGGTCGGGAAGATCCCCTGGAGAAGGAAGTGGCAACCTACTCCAGTATTCTTGCCTAGGAAATCTCATGGACAGAGAGCTTGGTGGGCTATAGCCCATGGGGTTGCAAAAAGTCGGATGCCACTGAGCATGTACACACCAGCTACTTACTCATGACCTCTGATTCTGTTTGCAGCCCAAACCTTTGTTTTTTAGCTATGCATACCAAACAGTCCACTGTATTTCTACAATGCTAGACATCTCACATGCTCCTCAAACTGTGATGAGCTGAAACAGAAGTAAATTTTCACTGAAAACCATTCCTCCTCTTCCTGCTCTGTTCTCTATCCAAAGTAATGGCACTCAATATGCCAGCAAATTTGGAAAACTCAGCAGTGGCCACAGGACTGGAAAAGGTCAGTTTTCATTCCAATCCTAAAGAAAGGCAATGCCAATGAATGCTCAAACTACCATACAATTGCACTCATCTTACATGCTAGTAAAGTAATGCTTAAAATTCTCCAAGCCAAGCTTCAGCAATATGTGAACGGTGAAGTTCCAGATGTTCAAGCTGATTTTAGAAAAGGCAGAGAAACCAGAGATCAAATTGCCAACATCTGCTGGATAATGGAAAAAGCAAGAGAGTTCCAGAAAACCATCTATTTCTGCTTTATTGACTATGCCAAAGCCTTTGACCGTGTGGATCACAATAAACTGTGGAAAATTCTTCAAGACATGGTAATACCAGACCACCTGACCAGCCTCTTGAGAAACCTGTATGCAGGACAGGAAGCAACAGTTAGAACTGGACATGGAACAACAGACTGGTAACAAATAGAAAAAGGAATACATCACGGCTGTATATTGTCACCCTGCTTATCTAACTTATATGCAGAGTACATCATGAGAAACACTGGGCTGAATGAAGCACAAGCTGGAATCAAGATTGCCGGGAGAAATATCAATAACCTCAGATATGCAGATGACACCACCCTTATGGCAGAAAGTGAAAAGAAACTAAAGAACCTCTTGATGAAAGTGAAAGAGGAAAGTGAAAAAGTTGGCTTAAAGCTCAGCATTCAGAAACTTAAGATCATGGCATCCAGTCCCATCACTTCATGGCAAATAGATGGGGAAACAGTGGCTGACTTTATTTTGGGGGGCTCCAAAATCACTGTGGATGGTGATTGCAGCCATGAAATTGAAAGATGCTTACTCCTTGGAAAGAAAGTTATGACCAACCTAGACAGCATATTAAAAAGCAAAGACGTTACTTTGCCAACAAAGGTCCATCTAGTCAAGGCTATGGTTTTTCCAGTAGTTATGTATGGTTGTGAGAGTTGGACTGTAAAGAAAGCTGAGCGCCGAAGAATTGATGCTTTTGAACTGTGGTGTTGGAGAAGACTCTTGAGAGTCCCTTGGACTGCAAGGAGATCCAACCAGTCCATTCTAAAGGAGATCAGTCCTGGGTGTTCATTGGAAGGACTGATGTTGAAGCTGAAACTCCAATACTTTAGCCACCTGATGCAAAAAGCTGACTTATTTGTAAAGACCCTGATGCTGGGAAAGATTGAGGGCAGGAGGTGAAGGGGACGACAGAGGATAAGATGGCTGGATGGCATCACCAACTTGATGGACATGGGTTTGCCTGAACTCCCAGAGCTGGTGATGGACAGGGAGGCCTGGCGTGCTGCAGTTCACGGGGTCGCAAAGAGTTGGACACAACAGCAACTGAACTGAACTATCTTACTATGAGCAACCTAGGAGACACTCACTCACTTCCAGTTAGTGAAATAGTAAGTTCTGAATTCAGGGTTTCATCGTCAACTCCTTGGACACCTCACTAGTTTTCCTGCTTCTGTCTTTTGTCCTTTGTATCCATTCTGTATACCAGTTGCATATATTCTTTGCAGAGATCAACTCTCTGTCCTGAAATTGTGTTTCAGTGGCTCCTACTTGCCTTCAGGATAAAGCCCAAATTCCTTAGAACTGTAAATTTTTTTCTCTTGTCAGCTGACTGATGCTGAACCTCTTGCCTACCTCCAGTCACACTAGGCTATTTCAGGACTTTGTGCCTCTGATCACCCTGTTTCTGGGGCCGTGGCCACCCTCTTCCACCCTCTGTGCCTCATTCTGGTCTATATCTAAAATCACCCCAAACATGTAGATGTTTGTGGCTCAGCCCTCTGCCATCTCACCTTCCATGACAGCACTCAGAGGAGCTAATTATGTTCCCATATCCATGTGTTTATAGGAATTTCTCTCCCTCTTGCTAGACCATGCATTCCCTCAATGCCGGGCTCCTTTGCACTCCGGTGTGTGTCCTGGTACTTGCTGTATGCTTGTCTGAGTATTTGTGGAAACAGTGGGTGCCATTTTTACGTGCTTTTTGTACTCTGGTTAAAGTTTTTTCTTTCTCTACTTCAGTAGTAATAATATGTTCTGCCAGGCCCCACAACTTTTATATAAGGTATTAATAAAGTGTATAAGAAGTATATTCTCTGCCATACATATGTTATCAGGTGGTCAAATGTTCAACTGTTTGTTGTGTAAGGTGTAGTTTACTTTGGAAGAAGGTCTGATTAACATCTTCACTGTGTTCTGTGTTCTAGAAGACAGTGCAGCCTTAGATGTAAAATCATCTAAAGTGTCTGACTTGATTGTTTCTGTTAGAATTGGGAACATAAAGTTTTTTTTATTTTTTTAACCTTCCTGTGCCCCAAGGAGAACTAGTTCTCAAATTCTTAATTCTTCAGATCATTTCAGTTACTTAGAAAAACAAACCCAACCAGATCTCACTGTTGAGGCCAAAATCTGATAATTTAAAGTCACCTACTCTCTTACTTGGCAGCTCTGTTCATTTTCTGTTGCTGCATAACAAATTACCAAATTATTAGCAGCTTGAAACAATACCTGTTTATCAGCTCACAGTTCTGTAAGTCAGAAGTTAGGGCTGCACATTGGACTGAAACCATGCTCTTGGCCAAGGCTGCTGTTCTCATTTGAGGATTCAAGCCCTCTTGTAAGATGCCTGGTATTGACAAAACTCATTTCTTTGCACTGAAGTCCTTGTTAGCCTTCTGGCTGTTGGCTGGGGACCATGCTCACTCCTAGAGGCCACTGGCAGTTTCTTCCAGTGTGGCCTTAATGGGCAGTTGATGACACATTTGCTCTTTTCCAGGCTAGCTCAAGCACATCCCTGACAGCTTCCTTGACCAGAGAACTCACTCTCCTTTAAAAAGGTTCATTTGATTAGATCAGGTCCACCCAATGTAACTGTCCTTTTGCCATATAACATAATTGAAAGAGTGATATCATATTCAAGGACTACCTACACCCAGAGGAACAGGGAATTACACAGGGTACCAATCCATTCTAAAGGAGATCAGTCCTGGGTGTTCTTTGGAAGGAATGATGCTAAAGCTGAAGCTCCAGTACTTTGGCCACCTCATGAGAAGAGTTGACTCATTGGAAAAGACTGATGCTGGGAGGGATTGGGGGCAGGAGGAGAAGGGGACGACCAAGGATGAGATGGCTGGATGGCTCGATGGCATCACACACTCGATGGACGTGAGTTTGAATTCTGGGGGATGGTGATGGACAGGGAGTTCTGGCGTGCTGCAATTCATGGGGTCGCAAAGAGTCGGACATGACTGGGAGACTGAACTGAACTGAAGGGGCTTTGGAGCTCGTTTTAGAATTCTGCCTACCACCACAGACATTTAGGTTTAATTTACAGAAAGATTAGACATTCTCTTTTCATTGGAGAGGAATACATGAAATCATTGTGGCTTTCCCCCCGAACTGTGTGACTTTACCCAGTGTTATAGCAGCTAGCCTTTTAAAATAAGCTATTTTGAGAGAAAGTGTATATTGATTGAATCTATCCTTACGTAGAAATGCCAGATTGCATGTTTCTCAGGCTGACAGTAACCACCAAGAGAGGGAGAGTAAGAAGGAGGGTGGGAAGAAGAGAGTGAATTTTATATCCAGGTGGTCAACATAAGAAAGAAAAAGAAATTTGACTTTATGTGAATGTCCCTAGAATAATACCTGAAGAAATTGGTTTGGAATTTCTTTTTTATGTTTTAGTTAATGATTAACTGTGTCAGTTACCATTTAAGCTGATAACAAAGGAAAGTACTTCTTTTTCTGCTAAATGTGAAGTTTAGTTGTCCTTTTCTCTGCTGGAATAGAAAAGAAATAGCAGCTGGAAGGAAATCAGAACTCCTGTCTGATTGCCTTGCAATACAGAGCAGATGATGCATGCATTTTGCTAGGGTGGTTCAGTGTTTTCCTCCTTTTTCTGATAGACCAAATGACATGAAAAATATAACATGGTGTAGATGATGATCTTAGTATTCTATGTATTTATGTATGTATCTTTGTTTATAATGTAATATTTAAAGAAAAATATTTTGTGGGTTTTTTTAAGCTATTTTTATGGTAGCCCTGTTTGGAGTAATGATTAGGGTATTTAGTTATATTGTATGTAGGGCAAAGTAAATATAGTTCTTTGTAAAAAGTATGAATGACGATTGGGACTGTGCTGTCTAAATTTTTTATTCTGAAGTCTCTGAATTGGTACATTCTTAAATTACTAGGGCTTCCCCAAATGCTCAGTGGGTAAATAATCTGCCTGCAGTGCAGGAGACATAGGAGATGTGGGTTTGATCCCTGGGTTGGAAAGATCCCCTGGAGAAGAAAGTGGCAACCCACACCAGTATTCTTAACTGAAAAATCCTATGGATAGAGGAGCCTGGCAGGCTGCAGTCCAAAGGGTTACAAAGAGTAGGACATGACTGAGCAACTAAGCAAGCAAAAATAACTTGGGCCTTATGTAAACTTCAGACTATTATTAAATAGATAGACTCTCAGCCTACTTTTTACAGAAATACATGTTACTTTTCACTGTAAATGTACTGAGCAGTTGTAAAAGAGATCTTGCATATAGATTGCTTAAATTTAAATGTGGATATTTCTGATTTTTCTTGGAAGCATATACTTTATTAAAGTATAAAGTAGATATTAAAAGGCATTGTATAGTTTCATAGGCTTCTGCTTTTTAAAAACCAGCTTTTTGAGGTATAATTCACATACTATATATCTTAGACACTTGAGGTTTGCAGTTTAGTATTTTTTAGTATATTCACATGGTTGTGTAACCATCACCACATTAGAACATTTTCCTACCTCCTAAAGAAGCCCTCGTACCTGCTCAGTTCAATTCAGTCGTTCAGTCATGTCCGACTCTTTGTGACCCAATGAATCGCAGCATGCCAGACCTCCCTATTCATTACCATCTCTCGGAGTTCACTCAGACTCACGTCCATTGAGTCAGTGATGCCATCCAGCCATCTTATCCTGTGTCATCCCCTTCTCTTCCTGCCCCCAATCCCTCCCAGCATCAGAGTCTTTTCCAATGAGTCAACTCTTCTCATGAGGTGGCCAAAGTTTTACTGGAGCTTCAGCTTTAACATCATTTCTTCCAAAGAAATCCCAGGGTTGATCTCCTTCAGAATGGACTGGTTGGATCTCCTTGCAGTCCAAGGGACTCTCAAGAGTCCTCTCCAACACCACAGTTCAAAAGTATCAGTTCTTCGGCGCTCAGCTTTCTTCACAGTCCAACTCTCACATCCATACATAACCACTGGAAAAACCATAGCCTTGACTAGACAGACCTTAGTTGGCAAAGTAATGTGTTTGCTTTTGAATATACTATCTAGGTTGGTCATAACTTTTCCTCCAAGGAGTAAGCGTCTTCTAATTTCACGGCTGCAGTCACCATCTGCAGTGATTTTGGAGCCCAAAAAAATAAAGTCTGACATGGTTTCCACTGTTTTCCCATCTATTTCCCATGAAGTGATGGGACCAGATGCCATGATCTTCGTTTTGGTACCTGTAACAGTCTCTATTTCTCTCCTCTCTTTTCCTTGCTCCCAACCCTAAGCAACCATTAACTCACTCAGTCTCTATAAATGTCAGTTTTTCATTTAGTATAATGTTTTCAAGGGACATCCATGTTGTAGTGTGTATTATCAGCACTTCATTTCTTTCTTTTTCTGAATAATATTACATTTTAAGGATATACAGTTTTATTTATCCATCTATCAGTTGATGCACATTTGGGTTGTTGCCACTTTTTGTCTATTATGAATAACACTGCTGTGAACATTTTTACACAAGATTTTGTGGGTCAAATGTTTTCATTCCTCTTGGTGTATACATGTGAGTGGGATTGTTGAGTTTTAATGGACTTCCCTTGTGGCTCAAAAGGTAAAGAATCTGCCTGCAATGTAGAAGACCTGAGTTCTATCCCTGGGTTGGGAAGATCTCTGGAAAAGGGAATGGCTACCCACTCTAGTATTCTTGCCTGGGAAATCCCATGGTCAGAGGAGCCTGGTGAGCTATATAGTTGATGGCGTTGCACAGAGTCAGATATGGCTGAGCAACTTTCACTTCTCTCATGGAAACTAAATTCAGCCTTCTTCAGAACTATCAGATATTCCAAAACAGCTAGTGCAGTATTACACTCCTGCTGCAACGTACGAGGGCTTCAGTTTCTTCGTTCTTGACAGTACTTGTTACTGTGTTTATTATTATTATAACCTTCAGTAGGATGTGAAGTATTATATTATCTCATTGTAGTTTTGAATTCCCTTGCTCAAATGATTAATGATGTTGAACACATTTTCATGTGCTTATTGGTCATTTGTATATCTTCTTTGGAGAATTATCTGTTTTATTTCTTTTCCTTAATTTTTAAATTTATCTTTTTAAAACTGCTTATGCTTTTAGTATCATGTCTAAGAAGCATTGCCTAGCCTTGAGTGATTGAGATTTACTCATTTTTTTCCCACAAGTTATTCATTTGAGTTAATATTATGTGTTTATATGTGTTTATGTGTGGTAGGCCTCACACAGGTATTTTTGTGTTTTTGTTTGTTTGTTTGTTTTTATATACAGATAGCTATTTGTGTCAGGACGATTTGTTGAACAGAGTATTTTTTCACCATTTAGTTTTGTTGGCACTGCTGTTGAAAACATTAATGTCCTGCCCTGTCCCTCTCCCACTGCATCTGCATGCTTCTAATAATATTTGGCCACTGCACAGATAGCAGAATCTTAGTTCCCCAACCAGGAATTGAACCCAGGGTGTAGCACTGAAAATGCTCAGTCCTAACCACTGGGCTGCCAGGGAACTCCTTAATAATTCTGAATAATTTTTTCAGTTTGCTTTTTGAAATTATGTCTTGATGGTTATCAGTAGGATTAATGAAATCTTTTTTAATGTCACTTGATGTATTTCATGATTACGCACTTGATGAGATCTTCTCTTGATTTTTTTTTTTTTTTAAACAGTTGAGATTTTAACCAAGCTTTTAAGTGTGGTAGAAACCACCAGAGACCACTTTGAAGAAGTTGGCCTTAAGAACAATGTGGCATCATTCTCTCTTCTGTACAGTTGCCCTAAGACAAATGATTATGCCTTTTCTGTGTGGTAGGCAGTAACAAGGCTGGATGGGATGAAAAGGAGTCAGTGATTGGGCTGTAACATTTGGCAATTACAGTATATTGACCATACTATGATGAACTGGGTAATTTGAGAATTGGTGATTTTTGGTGTGAAGCAGATTATAGGGAGACACCTTAGAAAGAAATATTCACTGGTGTGACCACTGCCAAGCCAATCCTCTGCTGTTGTTGAATCTGAGGGTCTAGACTAGTACCATCTAGTAGAAATATAATGTGGGCCTCATTTGTAATTTAAAGAGTTCTAGAAGCCACATTAAAAAAGTAAAAAGTAGCTGAATTTCATTATTTTAACATGTAATAAGGAAAAAATTATTCAAGCATTTCACTTTTGTACTACCTTGGATATTCGATATGTATTTTACATTTAGAGCACATCTCAGTTAGGACAAGGCACAATTTTAAGTGTTTAGCACCCACATGGGCCCAGAAGATAGCACAGTTCTAGATGTTTTGATATGGTAGCCAGTCAAGATATTACATGAACATTACTCAACTTCCTCTGTGTTTCAAGGTACCCTGACTCATCCCTTTAACTTGATAGGACTGGCTTTGGGGTAACTATTTGCTTGCTGTTCAATGTGACCCTCCCTGAGACCAAAGGGTCTGAGAATTTTGTTAAGTGATATGGCAGCTCACCAAATGGGTCATGAATAATTGAGAGACATACATTATAATAAAGATACCTAAGCCTCTCACTCAGTCTGAAATCTCTAGGTCTATCCATGTTGTTGCAAATGACATTATTTCAATTCTTTTTTTTTGGCTGAGTATTTATTCCACTGTTGTATGTACCACATCTTCTTTATCCATTCCTGTTGATGGGCATTTAGGATAGCTTTTTTTGATGTGTTTTGATGATCACAACTGGCATGCAGTGGCTTGAGACCAGGCTGATAGCATTCCACAAAGTATGAAGCAGCACCCACAACAGTGAGCTATCTGGCCCAGGTTTCAGCGGTGTTGAGCATAGCAGTACCCTGCATCAGTGAAACAAGATCCTTCACTTTTACTAACTGTTACATAGTCTCCACAGGTAACATGCAGTGTTGTTTTTTCTTTGTTTTGTTTCTTAAATTTAGAGAATCTTTTTTTCTTTCATGTAAAATTTCTAAGGAAGAAGCAGTCAACTTGTAAAGTATTTCTGATTGAGCCAATTTGTCAGATAGATTCTACCCATGCCTCCTTTTCTCTAACCTCTTCTCTTTGGGAAGTGGTGAAACTGCTGAAGTTCCTCTCCTACATCCCCTTCCTCAGACCTCTTTTCCCTGGAACCATTTTACTTTCACTAAAGAAAGTCGTGTCTGTTAGAAAAGAAAATGAGTTGCAAAGCTGCCAGAAGGATGATTGCACTTCCATAAGGTCTCCTGGGGTTTTTTTTGGATGTTCTGTCAGAGATGTGGGTGTTTGGTTGTGATTACTTCCTTTCAGTGCTCCATCATGAGGCACAGTTAACTCAGAATGTTATCACCGCTGTTGTCCTAATGTCTGTTACCCAGGGAGCTGTAACTTTGAGTCTTCATAAATTCTAGCAAGTAACAATCAGTGCTAGTCATTGTCAGATTATAAATGTTCCTTAGTTGTCCTTTCAAAGGTAATCATACCTTTGTTGGACTTTAAGGTTACCATGGGGTGTTATCCCCACCCCATCCTAATAACTGCTGGCGTTTCTATTGCCTTCCTTCATCTGCTGTAGCACTTTTGAGTTTTTGGTGACAAACCACAGACGAGCTATAACAACCTTAGGTTGTTCAGTTCAGTTCAGTCACTCAGTCATGTCTGACTCTTTGTGACCTCATGAATCGCAGCACGCCAGGCCTCCCTGTTTATCACCAGCTCCCGGATTTCACTCAAACTCACGTCCATTGAGTCCGTGATGCCATCTCATCCTCTGTTGTCCCCTTCTCCTCATGCCTCCAATGGCCCCCATCATCAGAGTCTTTTCCAATGAGTTAACTCTTCTCATGAGGTGGCCAAAGTATTGGAGTTTCAGCTTTAGCATCATTTCTTCCAAAGAAATCCCAGGGCTGATCTCCTTCAGAATGGACTGGTTGGATCTCCTTACAGTCCAAGGGACTCTCAAGAATCTTCTCCAACACTACAGTTCAAAAGCATCAATTCTTTGGCGCTCAGCCTTCCTCACAGTCCAACTGTCACATCCATACATGACCACAGGAAAAACCATAGCCTTGACTAGACTGACCTTTGTTAGCAAAGTAATGTGTCTGCTTTGGAATATACTATCTAGGTTGGTCATAACTTTTCTTCCAAGGAGTAAGTGTCTTTTAATTTCATGGTTGCAGTCACCATCTGCAGTGGTCTTGGAGCCCCCCAAAATAAAGTCTGACACGGTTTCCACTGTTTCCCCATCTATTTCCCATGAAGTGATGGGACTGGATGCCATGATCTTCGTTTTCTGAATGTTGAGGTATAAGCCAACTTTTTCACTCTCCACTTTGACTTTCATCAAGAGGCTTCACTTTCTGCCATAAGGGTGGTGTCTTCACTTTCTGCCATAAGGGTGGTGTCATCTGCATATCTGAGGTTCATATTTTTCCCAGCAATCTTAATTCCAGCTTGTGTTTTTTCCAGTCCAACATTTCTCATGATGTACTCTGCATAGAAGTTAAATAAGCAGGGTGACAATATACAGCCTTGATGTACTCCTTTTCCTATTTGGAACCAGTCTGTTGTTCCATGTCCAGTTCTAACTGTTGCTTCCTGACGTTGAAGGCAACGTAATAAAGGCTATTTGGGGCCTATCTTAGATTTGGCCAAAATTTAGGCTTTCAGCTTAAAAGAGGGCAGCTCCTCTGGCTCTGCCTCTTGCTAGCAGCTGGAATGAGCTTGCACTCTGGGATGGCTGACCTTCTCAAGCAGGTTTCCAGGGCTCTACACCATAGGCTGAACCATGGTGAAAAGAGAGGATTTAGAGCCAGCTTTTCATTTTGCAAGGAGTAACAATGTTCCAAAAGGTGCTTTTAGAAAGGGGGCATTAGTACTGGGCAGCACCACTCCCTCCAAAACATGGCTGTTATCTACCACCTTGGTGCCTGTGAAGTTCTCCTTGCTCCCCAGACGAGAGGTCCTCTTCCTATCCCACTGAACCTGTCTCTGGGGACCAGTTTAACAGCCAAATCCCATTGCCCCTGTTACTTGGCATCCGTTCCTGCCCCACTTTATACCTGTAGAGCTATGGCCAGCTCAGGGAGAGCAATGATGGTCCTGTTGTTAGGGTAGCTTGCCACTCAAGGGACATTCTGTATCCAGTTGAGTCTTGAGGTTCAAGATTTCCCATTGGGATATGGCTAGAAGTTGCAGTTAAATTTTATAAGTGGAAACTTCATTTTATAGAGTTGCACTATGAATGCCTTATTTTTGAGCAAATTTAATATATTCTTGAGGTATTCTAGATATTTGAAAGGTTTACATCTATAACCTCTCAAGTTTTTTGCTTCTTTTTAGTGTTATAGGTTTTCCTATCTTTTGTAAAAGAGTATACTAAGAGTATATTTAGCTTTATGTGGCAATCAGAAATGACCCATGGAAACTTTACATTGATGTATGAATTGTATTTGTATTAGACTACACTCACATGTTTTCTTTAATTTCCAGTTTGGAACAATGTTCTTGTTTTGATAAGTAAGGTTGATAGATAACTAAATTGTTAAATGAAAATATCTATGTATCAGTTATAGTAAACATTAGTTGGCTTTTATGAGTTATCCAAGAATCCTAACCACATTTCTGTGGTTTCAATGGGTAAATGAATTTTGATTTAAAAATGATGGATAGTAAACTGTTGTGATTTTTTTTTTTTAATGTCCAGGATTTTTGTCCTCTTTTTTCTAATCTCTGGGAATGTGTTCTAACTAATAAGCTTATGTGTCATGGGGGGCTGATTGCCTTATTTCACTTACAATTCATGATATTAATATATGAAGACTTAAGAAATATTGAAGCTCTGAGTGAAAATGTGCCTGCAAAAATATTTGTCGGCTAATAGGATAGCCAAGGGTAGCCTTCTTGTGCTTTGAAACTTTACTTGAATTCAGCTAAAATGAAGTAGCATTAATCAGCATCTCTTCTTAGTCTGTGAAAAGTTATATTTTTTTCCATGTTAAGAAACTCTGAAGTGTGTTCATAATGCAGGATTTCCTTCTGAGTCAATAGGAATTCTCCCTCCTGTTGTTTCAGGCCGGAGCCTCAGCAGAAAGCTCCCTTGGTTCCTCCACCACCGCCTCCACCACCACCGCCGCCTCTGCCAGACCCTGCCCCGCCAGAGCCAGAGGAGGAGATTCTGGGGTCAGATGATGAGGAGCAGGAGGACCCCGCAGACTACTGCAAAGGTGATGTGCTTGTCTTCCCCCCGGGCCACCCCATGATTTGTTGGGGGTAAGGCCAAAGGGAGTTAATGATGCAGACTACTTGATGTCAATATTGTTAAAAAATTTTTGGATTATTTAGTATAAAATGATACCAGAAAATATGAGAGATATCAGAAGGAAAATTTTTTTAAGAGAAAGTAAAATACATAGGTGCACATATATATACTGAGTAATTTCAAGATTTAAATCTGCTGACAGAATTAAAGATGGTATACAGCAGGATAATTAAGTATAAAAACAAAATAAGCCATCTGAGAAGAACATAGAAGGTAGGTTGAGAGCTTTTGAGTTGTGGTGCTGGAGAATACTCTTGAGAGTACTTGGGACAGCAGAGATCCAACCAGTCAATCCTAAAGAAAATCAACCCTGAATATTTACTGGAAGGACTGATGCTGAAGCTCCAGTACTTTGGCCACCTGATGTGAAGAGCTGGCTCATTTGAAAAGACCCTGGTGCTGGGAAAGAATGAGAGTAAGAGGAGAAGGGAATGGCAGAGGATGAGATGGCTCGATAGCATCACCAAGTCAATGGATGTAAGTTTGCCAGACTCTGAGAGAGAGTGAAGGAAATGAGTGTTATGCAGTCCATGGGCTCTCAGAGTCAGACCTGACTGAGTGACTGAACACCTACCACCACCAGACTCCTACTGGGGGAGCCAGTCTGTTGTTCATTACATTGGATATAAGTTTCCTGGCTACCAAGACTATCAAGGAGCTCTTCCTTTCTCTGGATAGCATTGAGTTACATAGTATTTTGTCTGTGTAAAGAAAATCTGCCCATTTGTTTATGGAGACAGATGTTTTCCTGGCACTGTACTCAACAAAAAACCCATTTTGTAGGTTCTGCCATTGTGTGACATAGTAGATTATGTTTTCAGCTGTGATTTCACAGAATGCATAGAAATTATTCAGGTAAAGTATTCTTGTATTTATGTTTTGTAAAGACCAAGAGCATACAGCTAAACTGCTAAAAGGCAAACATATTGTATGATGAATGTTGAAAATAATTTGATCCAGACCTCATACTCTGTGTAGACTGGATCCCAAGAATCTAGTAGAAAGGAAAGGCAGTCCATTTGCTGCCTCTTTGTTACTTACCTTTCTCTTTGGACTTTAATTCCCTGAAACAGAAAATTATCACAGTTTGAATTCTTAGCTTCTGAACAGTTTACAAGACATTTATTTGCTACAAATTATGGGAAATGTAAATCAGATTTTATATGGCTTAAGGATAGATGGCAGAAAATACACACTGTTTAGACCATAAAGCATTAATGCCTCTCTGTCTCTCTTGTATCTTATTATCAATTTAGCTAGTGATTGCAGGTCATTTGTGTGTTGGTTAAAGAATAGTGTACTTTTTAATTACCAGGAAGTGAAAGTTATCATTCTGCTATGAAACTTCAAGAAGGAATCTTCCTATCTAATATGATTCTTCCATAGGTGTAGATTTCTACACATAGAATCAGCATTTTCCTTAGAAAATGAAATATTTATCTGTAGCATTTATGTAATTAGTGATTATGACCCCACAGGTAAAGGTCTGTGCTTTCTAATATGGAAAAGAAGATGTTTTCCTTCCTCTCTCTTATAATCTGCATTTCTTGGTTTGAAAATGAAGCTATATGAAGAGGAGATGTGGACAGCTGTCTTTAGATTATGCTTCTTAGGCCAAAGTATCAGGCTGGTGTAAAAGAACTGTTCTCTGCAGAACTTAGGCTCCACCCTACTGGAATGAGATCTGTTTGCCTCACACCTGGATCTTTTGTGGTATAGACCATAACATGTTGTTTAGATAACTGATAAACACTTTCAAGGAACTGATGGAGTTGATTGGTAATGCCTGGGAAAAGAACTGTGGCTCGCCCCACCCCACACTGCCCCATCCGTTAGAAGAGATAACTTTCTCCCTGGAAGTGGATGAGTTTCAGTTACCAACATGATGCTTTATCACCCATGAGAACTTTAGTATATTTTGCCTGCAGTCAAGTATGTTCTCCTGTGTTAACCACTACACGACTGTCAAGAAGTTAATGTTGATATACTTCTGCTGTTCAGTCCTCAGACCCCACTCAGGTTTTGCCAGTTGCCCAATAGTGTTGTTTATATGAAACCAATCCATTGCAGATCACATTGTATTTTGTTTTCTTCTTCCTTTGATCTGGAACAGTTCTTTAGTTCTTTTTCTTGGCTTTTATGACTTGAACATTTTTGAAGATGTGGGCCAATTATTTTGTATAGTCTTTCTCAATTTGGAATAACAAAATAGTGTTGTTCTGTGAGAAGTGTTCTTCTCATTGCATCATATCAGATAGTACATGATTTTGATTTATACCAGTACTGTTGATGTCAACCACTTGTTCAGGATGGTGTCTGCCAGATAGCTCTATTGTAAAATTGCTTTTTACCCCCTCATAGTTAATAAGCAGTCTGTTGAGAGTAACTTTGAAGCTGTGTAATATTCTTTCGTCAGAAAATTTACTTGCTTCTTCGTTTCCCTCTGTCCTATCTCTCCCTCCCTCCCATCCATTCATCCATGTATCTGTCAGTTTGTGTATCTTAAATGTACTCAGTCATAGGTTTTCTTTTTATTCAGTGGGTTATAGTCGGCTACTTTCCTTATTTGTTTTGATAGTTCAGTCACTCAGTCGTGTCCAACTCTTTGCGACCTCATGAATTGCAGCCTGCCAGGACTCCCTGTCCATCACCATCTCCCAGAGTTCACTCAAACTCACGTCCATTGAGTTGGTGATACCATCCAGCCATCTCATCCTCTCTTGTCCCCTTCTCCTCCTGCCCCTAATCCCTCCCAGCATCAGAGTCTTTTCCAATGAGTCAACTCTTCACATGAGGTGGCCAAAGTAGTGGAGTTTCAGCTTTAGCATCATTCCTTCCAAAGAACACCCAGGACTGATCTCCTTTAGAAGGGACTGGTTGGATCTCCTTGCAGTCCAAGGGACTCTCAAGAGTCTTCTCCAACACCACAGTTCAAAAGCATCAATTCTTCAGCGCTCAGCCTTCTTCACAGTCCAACTCTCACATCCGTACATGACCACAGGAAAAACCATAGCCTTGACTAGACTGACCTTTGTTGGCAAAGTAATGTGTCTGCTTTTGAATATGCTGTCTAGGTTGGTCATAACTTTTCTTCCAAGGAGTAAGCGTCTTTTAATTTCATGGCTGCAGTCACCATCTACAGTGATTTGGGAACCCCCCAAAATAAAGTCTGACACTGTTTCCAGAGCTTCCCTGGTGGCTCAGAGGTTAAAGCATTTGCCCGCAGTGTGGGAGATCTGGGTTCGATCCCTGGGTTGGGAAGATCCCCTGGAGAAGGAAATGGCAACCCACTCTTGTATTCTTGCCTGGAAAATCCCATGGACAGTGGAGCCTGGTGGGCCACAGTCCACAGGATCTTCTGCTTTTGAATATGCTGTCTAGGTTGGTCATAACTTTTCTTCCAAGGAGTAAGCGTCTTTTAATTTCATGGCTGCAGTCACCATCTACAGTGATTTGGGAACCCCCCAAAATAAAGTCTGACACTGTTTCCAGAGCTTCCCTGGTGGCTCAGAGGTTAAAGCATTTGCTCGCAGTGTGGGAGATCTGGGTTCGATCCCTGGGTTGGGAAGATCCCCTGGAGAAGGAAATGGCAACCCACTCTTGTATTCTTGCCTGGAAAATCCCATGGACAGTGGAGCCTGGTGGGCCACAGTCCACAGGATCTCAAAGAGTTGGGCACGACTGAGTGACTTCACTTTCACTGCTTTACCATCTATTTGCCATGAAGTGATGGGACCAGAGGCCATGATCTTCGTTTTCTGAATGTTGAGCTTTAAGTCAACTTTTCCACTCTTCTCTTTTACTTTTAAAGTTTTGATGCTTAGATTTTCTCAAAGTGGCCATTAAGAGTCCCTTCAGGTTGATTATGTGTCCTTTTGAAAAGTACCTTTCATTCTTTTTTTGTTCTATACGTTACTTTTTCACTCAGTATGTATTAGAAGTCACTCTGTAAACTACCTATAAAGCTGTGTCACTTGTTTCATTTATTGTTGTTTTTTAAGTTTCGTGTAAACCTTTTTAGTTAAAAAATTTTATACAGTTTTATTACTTTTTATACAGTTTTAAAGGTTATACTTTATCTACAATTATTTCAAAATTTTGGCTATATTCCTTGTGTTGTACAATACATCCTTGAACCTGTCTTATATCCAATAATTTGTACCTCCTACTCCTGCAGCTGTGTATCTTCCTTCACCCCAAACCTGTAACCATTACTTTGTCCTCTATATCTATGAGCCAGCTTCCTTTTTTTTTTTTAATTTACTGGTTTATTTTTTAAGTTTCTCATATAAGTGATATCATTACAATATGTATCTTTCTCTCTCTGACTTATTTCAATTAGCATAATGCCCTCCATGTCTGTCCATGTTTCTACAAATGGCAAAATTCTATTTATTTCAGTGGTTGTATAGTATTCCATTGTGTGTGTATGTGTGTGTATATATATATATATATAAAAGACACCATGTCTTCTTTATCCTTCTCTTAATGGGAAAAGTCCCTATCTTTCTTAAATCCTTTCTTATTTTCAAATAAGATGAATTCATCTTGTAATTTTCCTACTCCAGGCCTGGAATCAGCTTTCTCCTCAAGGAACCCTGGTAGTAAAGTTGCTCAGTCGTGTCCGACTCTTTGCGACCCCATGGACTGTAGCCTACCAGGCTCCTCCCTCCATGGGATTCTCCAGATAAGAGTACTGGAGTGGGTTGCCATTTCCTTCTCCAGGAGATCTTCCCAAACCAGGGATTGAACCGAGGTCTCCTGCATTCCAGGCAGACGCTTTAACCTCTGAGCCACCAGGGAAGCCCAAGATAACAGTGTTTAGAAAAGAAGATCTGAGCACTAGAATGGGACTATTACTATTTGGGTGTCCCTGCTTCTCAGTCTCTTAGCACAGAGCTAAAGACACACACTTCCTTTAGATTTGTATTTCTGTTTTTGTTTACAGATATGTTAAAATCCATGAGTTTATTATATCTCATTTCTACTCTTAATACCAGTAGATTCAGCTCATTTTTCTCCTTAGCCTATCTGTAGTTTCTTTCTTTTGCAGTAAGAGACTTAGCTGGCATTATCCTCATTATATCTACTTATACAACTTGCTTGTATGTAAGAATCACCAGTCATTGTCACTGCCGTTTTGGACATGTCTGCCCTTTCCTTATTGCCTAGCTTGTTCTTAGACATCATCTATTGCTTGGCACTACCTAATGGCTGTGTACTGACGTGTTCAGGAAGATGGAAGGAGAAAGCTGCCCTTCACAGTCTAAGGGTATGTTTTGCTTAGTCTGTGTATGTGGCTTCTCTCTCTTTTGTCACTTCACATCTTCGCTTGTTTCCTTCACCTTCATTCTTAGAGAATCTCTGCCCTGCCAGCCACTCCTTGTTAGTCCTGAAGTAAAAGAAAACATCAGCAGAAACAAAACATACCACATCTTTTATCTCTCTCTACAAAAGACGTTTTTGTTTATTATAGGAGTTATAGGTATTTTGGGGGTCATGGTGTGGAAAGTCACCTGGAATCCTACCACCCACCTTTTGCTGCAGTAAGCTTTTAAGTTCCTGCAATTCTGAATCATTTGTGACCAACCAACTTGTATCTTAACTTTTTACCTTTTTTTTTTTAACCTCTTTACCTTGGTGAAAGCTATAGCTCTTTCCTTATTCAGAGCATGTGCAATGTTTGTTGTTTTAACAAAAAAGCCACTGTTTAAAGGTCTGATACCACTAATGCATTATTCATTGCTCCCTTCTATTGTGCTTAGCAGTCTCTATGGCCTGGGACTCTTTCCCTTTCTTCACAGCTAACATGTTCCTGTCCATAAGTCCCAGGGGAGTATGGACTTCAGCGTCTGCAAAACTTGAGTCAAAACCTAGCCCTGTTGCTCTCCATTTCTGTATCCTTCCTTGGACAAGTCCCTTTGTCCTAGGCTTGAGTTTCTTCATCTCTCCTATAATATCATCTGTCCATATAATAAAATATGTATTGGCATCTATCACCTATGATTTTATGAGGAATAAAATGAGATAAATATGTTTCTATGTATCAGGGCATGTTACCTGATACCTAGAGAGAGGATTGTTCTGAAATACGAATTCTCTTTTTGCCATTTCTCTTTTTTGTTCAATCATCCTCTTTTTGTGTATATTACCATCTGTACTTACATGCTGGCCCCCTGAGTGGTCTTAAATGCCTTACTTGTGGTGGACTTGCAAAGAGAGTGGTCAGCACTGCTTGTTTCTCTCATTGTGTTTTGTTGCTTACCTCTGGTCAGTTGTCTGGGGCAGTAACTGTAGCAGCAGGCTGTGCAGTTTATTCTGGATTTTACTTCCAAGTTCAGAAGATAACAGGGATCAGGCATGGAGTCAGCTTATAAGTAAACATTTTCAGGAGGCCCTTGTGTAATACTTGCTCACTTTGTTTATTTTTTTTTTTAACTTACAGCTTCCTTGTCAGTGCAAAACTTCCTCCTCTGGGGAGATTTTAGTCTAATGTGAGTTTTCAGAGTGTGACCTGTACCCCCTGCATCAAAATGTTCCTAGGCTGGACTCTGAAACTTGAGTTGGAATCCTTGGGAGTAGAATCTGGACTCTAAGTATTTAACAAGTTCACTTAGTGATTTTTTTCTGCACATTGAAGCTGAAGTTGGCTCACATGAGGCATCTACCGTTTGTCTAAAACTCCAAAGCTATAACTGCAAGAAGTGATCTTTCTCTTCACTTACTCTGTGTTACTGATTTACTATGAAAGGGGAATTACTGCTTTGAACTACATTATCTTCTAAAATGTCCTCGGAACTCTGAGCACACATGTACTCCAAGGACTAGTAAATGGTGAAAGAGGAGCATTGCTTTGATATATCATGCTGCCTGCACTGACGGACTTGCTCAGAGACCTTGTTTTTGTAGCTCTCCTAAATCATTTTTAGATTAAGTTGGCACATTCGTTATGCAGTTTGTCACTTAACATGATTTCTGGAGACATTGATTTCAACATAGTTGTGGCCTGACTTGGTACTGAAACATGTCGTTTCCTTATGCCTTCTTCAAATCCCTGGCACATCTTATTTAGGACCTTTGATCACCCATAGCAATGCCCACCCCACCCATCCCCCTTAGCCCTCGTGATGTGTGATTATACATTTATTTTTGTGTTTCTGATCTTCTCCTCAATCTGAATAATTTTCTATAGTCAGGAGCAGTATATTTTGTTAATCCCACTGCATTTGAACTGTCTACTGTGCAGTAAGTGTTTTTGGTTGGATGAAGAAATTGCCTCTAGTGTTAAGCTTCAACTAAGGGCAAGAGAGTACTGGTATTGTCTCTGTGTCTGAGAAGGTATGTCAGAGTGAGGAGGTTGACGTGCCATGGAGGACACACAAATCAGAGTACAGATCCTTCATTTCTGCTCTAAATTGTCTTAAAATCATCACGGTGCCCCAGAAAGCTTCAGTAGGGATTTGCAAATATCTTCTTCCAAACATAGGGTAAATAATATGAATAGTTGCCTGCTAAAAATGTGGACTGGCTTCCTTATGTACAAACTGCCCTTACCATATGTATTTACTGTCCGTTTGTGAACAGTTTAGCCTGGTTGAATGTTAGTAATTCTCAAAATTTAATGTTGGTTACAAGTTCATATTGTTCTTCTCTCTGTACAATCTGTGATTTATGACTATTTTATAGTTTTAAGGTTTGCTTGTTCTATAAGGAAAAAAAGCAATATTCATTACACAAGTTGACTTAGAAGTGGTGTCATTTAGATGAAATATTTTATTGAAAGTGTAGTCTTTTTTTTTCAGGCACAACTTTATTATTATTTTTTCTTTTGTTTTGAAATCAGTAAAGGAAACTGGGTTCTAGAAGCAGCAGTAATCTAATGCAGCAAGTTTGTGCATTCTTTTTTGTTTATGTTTAAATACATCTAAATTATCACACTGTTGGCACATCTCATTTGTATGAAATTCTGCACAACACGTACTTATTGTAGTAAAGTTAGCCTCTCATACCAGTTTAAAAAAAAAACTACTCTGGAAGATAATTTTCACTGAAATCTAACCAACCTTGGTTAAGTGGACAGTGACAAGATTATAAATGATACAAAAAATAGCATTTTAACATTTGGGTAATTTTTAATATATTCTACTCTCATATGGTCCTCAGAATTAAACCATAATGAGCAGAAGAGGAAAAAGAATGCCACTGAGTGGTAAGGCAGAACATCCTGACAGAAGTGATGAAGATAGAATCTATACTAAATACCAAGGGCAGAATTTCATAGGGCCAACAGGTTAACAGTCTATATGTTTCACTTAAACAGGTGAAGTGGATTTTGCAATTGTCAATTATTTTAAATGCACCAAATAAAGCTCATAAAATTGATACTATAAGGCTCCACCTTAAGTTTTCCAGACTGCAACTGTGCAGAAGTATAGTCTTTTTTATTTTTTTTTGCAGTAAGTCCTTGTTGATTGTCTGTTTTAAATATAGCAGTGTATACTTGTCAGTTCCAAACTCCCAGTCTATCCCAACCCCTCACCCTTGTCCTCCATAAGTATAAGTTCATTTTCTAAGTCTGTGAGTCCATTTCAGTTTTGTAAATAAGTTAATCTTTTTTAAGATTCCTATATAAGCGACATCATAGGATATTTTTATTTCTCTGTGTGATTTACTTCACTTGGTAAGTCTAGGTCCATCCAAAAATATAGTCTTTAGTTTCTGTTCTTTTTGAAAGTAAAAAATAAACTTCATTCATTCACAGTTCTTTTCCTTAAAACCACTATTGCTGCATACATACTGAATTCAGCATGATAGTCTGTGTTTTTAAAAATTACTTGGCTTAATTTGGCTTACTTGAAGCCTTGAGAAGAGATTCTATGTATCTCTGTGAGGAAGGTAATATGCCCTTGAATTTTTTACAGGAGGCTTCATTATGTTCCTTTTGCGGAGACTGAGGTGATTCCAGCCCTGTCAGGCCTGTTGCTTCTGTGAATCACTAATGATGTGGCTATTTATTGGTTACTAAGCTTGAGTTGCATAACAAGGGAATTCTCTGAGGCTTTCCTATATGTATTGTATTTTACTACAGCGATTGGAAGGGTGAGTGAGAAACAGCCTGTGTTTTCTAGGAGTTCAAGGCCTTATAGACTTATAGACTAGTAGAATATAAGCTCCTTCAGGGAAGAGTCTGTCTAGGCTCCCATTCCATGAATAGTACAGAGGGAAAACAATCTGTGGTCTGCTGAATATGGAGTGATTGAATGGACCAGATTAAGAAACTACTGAAGTGCCTTTCTTTGTATTTTCTTGTGTGGTTAATTATAAGAGGAGGAAAAAGGAAAATTTGTGAGGATTTTAAAGGAATGAGGTTGTATTTGATTAGAGGTAAAAGAAAAGACTTCATAGAAAATGAAAAGGGGGCCTTTCCAGTTAAGAATAATTGAACTTTTTTGTTGAGGGTGGGCATTTCCTGGTGTTTTCAGTGCCGAGGGTGCAGGTTAATCCCTGGTCAGGAAATAAGATCCCACAAGCTGCTGGACCAAAAAAGAAAAGGACTCTTGTAGTGTGATCACCTCTCTTAAAAATGTGTTTAAGGATGAAATAGCTATACCAAAATGTCAGCAGTAGGTATGAGGTTAGTGTGGAGGCTTCTTTCTATACTTTTATGTCTAGTTGTTGTAGTACCGTCTGTTGAAAAAACACTTTTCTTTCTCCCTATGGAATTGCCTGGTGCCTTTGTAAACAAGTTTACCATATGTATTAGGGTCTATTTATGGACTCTTTTCTGTTCCATTCCACTTTTGGTCTGTTCGTGCTCTTACTCTGTGCTGCCTTGATCTGTGTAGCTTTATATAGTAAGTCTTGAACTGGGTAGTGGATGCCCTCCAACTTTGTGCTTCTTTTCCAGAATAGGTTTTGACTTAACTAGTTCCTTTGCATTTATGTATAATTTCAGCCTCAGCTTATACAGTTAATTTAGATGTCTTTCTTTAATAGCATTGAATCTTCTTATCTGTTATAGAAGAGCATAACTCACCACCCCCAAAGTCTTTTTTGGCATGTGGTTTATTTTGAGCTGAAAAGGGCCAAAAGACTCAGGAAGACACTTCTGATCTTGTGTGGCTTGTGCCTGCAGCGGCTTGGTTTCCCAGTCAGAGATTGAGACTGGGTCGCAGTGTGGAGCACACCAAATCCTAGACACTAGATTAATGGTCAGTGACAAGAACTCTGGCTTTTCAGCTTTATGTGGAAGAATTTCCACAAAGATGGAAAGCAGTGAGGCAAGTCAAGTATTTCTTAGGAGGAAAGAGTACAGTATGTGTGAATAGACACACGGGCCGACTGAGAGGTAGAGAGTTCCTGAGTTGTGCCCTCCTGGCAGTTTAAATCACTTTTCTGGTTATTATGGCAATTAGCAACTGTCCAGGCCCTGAGGGTTGTGTCATTTAGCATGCTAATGTATTACAGTGAGTGTATAATGAGGCCTATGGCCTCCTGGAAGCCAGACCTTCCGTCTTCTTGAGCCTTGTTGATTCTCACCTGTTCTCTTTTTTTTTTTTTCCTCTTTGCTGCTTCCCCCTGAAACTTAGATAAGAGTAATTGATTTCTAGAAAAATATTTTTAAAAAGAGGAAAAAAAAAAGAGTAATTGGTTTCTATTTGGAGGAGGGACTGGGATATGATTCTGGGGTCATAGTCTTGGCAACATGTTTATTTATGTCTTTAATTTCTCTCAGCGATTTTTTTTTTTAAGTTTTCAACGTGGAGGTCTTGTGTATATTTAATTTTTGCCTTTCTCTCTTTTTTGGAATGCTGTTGTCATTATAAGTTGTTTTTTGATGGTGTGTAAAATGTCACTGAGTCATTGAACATGTGTCCTGTAACTGCTAAACTTGTTTGCTAGTTCTATTGGTATTCTGTGTGCAGATTTTTTGTATTTTCTGCACAGTCATTTATCATTTCAGCACAGATAGTTTTCTTTTCCTTAGTATTCATTATGTTTCTTTCTTTGCTTCATTGCTCCACACACAAAATTGAATAAAAGCGGTAGGACTGGACATCCTTGTTTCTGATCTTACAGTAAATGTGTAGATTTTTTAAAAATATATCTCTTTATTAGGTTATGATGAATCCCATGAATTTAAAAGTAAAATGAAAAACATAAGGCTTAAAAATAGTAGATGTCTTCACAACCTTGAAGTAGGGGGAGATTTTGTAGACAGAATGCAAGAAGTATTAAGGTTAAAGCAATTAGAAATTGGATTTCATAAAAAATGAAACGACCAGCTTTGGATTAGGAGAAAATAATTGAAATGTATGTAGTTGACAAAGACCGTAAATTGGAGACTCTATCAGGAAACTTTGTGAAATTTTAGAGAACTGTTCTGTGTATTAATTAGGGCATATACATTTGTCAAATACTAGGAAATTGTATATCTAGATTGCAGGATTTCTCTCCTTCTCTCTCTAGCTTCTTTGTCTTTTATTTGTTTTCTGAATTGAGCATATAATTCTTTGGAGGTAGAAAAAAAAATGTTTGTAAAAAAATGTTTGCAGAAAAAAAACTTAGCAGTGAGGAACCATTGCAGATTTTGACCAGCAAAGTGCTGTATGTACTTAAGGATGATTAATTTAAAATTTTACATTACTTGATTTGGAGAGAGAAAAGGTATATAAAAGAGAAGATAAAAACAGACCATTACAGAGATAGCATCTTTATCGTTGATAAAGTATTGGACACAGAGGGCAGCAATGTCCAATAGTTTCCATAATGTCTGCTGCTGCTAAGTCGCTTCAGTTGTGTCCAACTCTGTGCGACCCCATAGACGGCAGCCCACCAGGCTCCCCCATCCCTCGGATTCTCCAAGCAAGAACACTGGAGTGGGTTGCCATTGCCTTCTCCAATGCATGAAAGTGAAAAGTGAAAGTGAAGTCGCTCAGTTGTGCCCGACTCCTAGCGACCCCATGGACTGCAGCCTACCAGGCTCCTCTGTCCATGGGATTTTCCAGGCAAGAGTACTGGAGTGGGGTGCCATTGCCTTCTCCATAATGTCTGCATAGCAGATCCCTAATGAAAATTCCAGACCCTAAGACTTGGGTGACATTCTCTGGTGGCAGTACCATGTGTACATTGTCATATGTCATTACTGACACTGCATATTGGGAGAGGACACTTAGAAGCTCTGAATTTGAGACCCTCCTTGATTCTGCCCTAGGTGTCTCTTTCCTCGACTAACATTGATTTCTTTCCTTGACTGACATTGATTTGTAACCCTTCTGCTGTAATAAGTTGCAAACACAAGTATAGCTGCCCTCAGTGTCTTTGGTGAGTTCTTGCCACATACTGTTAATTCCTGGAGCTGAGCATGGTGTTGAGGCCCTCCAAACCTGCACCTGGTGCCAGTAGTGAGGGTGATCTTTGGGACTCTTCAACCCTGCGGTTCTGTCAGACGTGAGGGTGCTCCTGTGAATGGTTCTGAATCTTACACAAATATAGATTTGATAGGGAAATGAATGGTATAAGGAGTATTAAATGAATAAAAAAGATGCAGATAAGCCATTCAGAGAGAAGCCTTTGAGAGATTCTGTGGGGCCAAGAGCAGAAAGAACAAGTCGGAGAACAGAGCAGTCAGACAGGCAGGAGAGCAACTAATGGGTTCTGTTCCCCTTGACGTGGGGCAGACTGGGGAGCTCTGAAGGTACAGCTGTTAATCTCAATGAAAATTTCATTTCTTGGATGTAGATGAGGGCTCGCTTACATTTTGTACATGTCGGTGGCCCTTGTCCCTGCTGATTGGCCCACTGCATGGTCTGCCCCTCTGGATCCATTTGTCCCAGAAGAGGAGTTAGCACGTGATGTTTGTCGCAATCTTGCCACTCCTGGTTCCTGTGGTGCTGCCAGCACCCTCTGTGAGGTGCTATGGTCTGTGTACTCAGAACCAGAGCAGGATTGTGTGGGGCAGGCAGTGAGAGTGCCCAGCCCGGATGCCAACATGCCTGTGCCCCTGCACCTGCCCTTCGTGGGTTCTGCAGCTGTCCCGCAGCTCAGCTGTCCCACAGCCCAGCTCTCCACCAGCCTGCAGGCTGTCTCAGAAAGGGTCCAGAGTCCATGTGATGGCTTCACTTCTACTCCTGTGTCCCATCCTCCCCCACCCATTATGGACTCACTGGAGCACAAAATCCCTTCCTTCTTACAGCTTCAAATTGAAGCATTCTTACCAATCATTTCTTAGTTTGACTCTTTAGGAGCTGTTCACTAATTTCCTAGGTGGACCCACATGTTTATTCTTATGTGGTATCTAAGGTATAATTCTAAATATGTTTACAAACAGAACCTGGTAAGGGGGCAAGTTTTTCTCTTAAAATTTATTTTTACTGAGATATAATTGATATGTTTAAGTTTTAAGGTATACACTGTGTAGGATAAGGTGTTTATTTGATAGGTTTACATATTGCAAAATGATTACTACCATATCCCTCTGTCATGAACTTCCCTGGTGGCTCAGATGGTAAAGAATTTGGCTGCAACGTGGGAGACCCAGGTTCGATCCCTGGGTTGGGAAGATCCTCTGGAGAAAGTAATGGCAACCCACTCCAGTATTCTTGGCTGGGAAAGTCCATGGACAGAGGAGCCTGGAGGGCTACAGTCCATGGGGTTGCAAAGAGACATGATGGGAGTTACTAACACCTCTGTCATATCACATAATTATCATTTTACTTCTTTTTATGATCAGAACAGTTAAGATCTTCTCTCTTAACAGTATGAAGTTTATAATACGTCATTGTTGTCTATATTTCCTCTTTTGTTTTCCATCTGAAACTAGTATTAAAAAGGACTGTTTTTGTTGTTGTTATTTAGTTGCTAAGTCATGTCCAACTCTGTGACCCCATGGGCTGTAGCACACCAAGATTCCCTGTCCTTCACTATCTCTCGGAGTTTGCCAAAATTCAGGTTCATTGATGGTGATAGTATCCAACCATCCATACCTCTGTCACCTGCTTCTCCTCGTGCCCTCAGTCTTTCCCAGCATCAAGGTCTTTTCCAATGAACCAGCTCTTCACATCAGGTGGCCAGAGTATTGAAACTTCATCATGAGTACTCCAGCGAATGTTCAGGATTGATTTCCTTTAGGATGGATGGATTTGATCTTGCATCCAAAGGACTCTAAGAGTCTTCTCCAGCACCACAATTCAAAAGCATCAATTCTTGGTGCTCAACCTTCTTTATAATCCAACCCGCACATCCATACATGACTACTGGAAGAACCATAGCTTTGACTAGATGGACCTTTGTTGTCAAAGTGATGTCTTTGCTTTTTAAGACGCTGTCTAGGTTTGTCATAGCTTTCCTTCCCAGGACCGACTGTCTTTTAATTTCATGGCTGCAGTCACTATCTGCAGTAATCTTGGAGCCCCAGAAAAGAAAATCTGTCACTGTTTTCACTTTCTCCCCATTATTTGCCATGAAATGGTGGGACTGGATGCCATGATCTTTTTTGAATGTTAAGTTGCAAGCCAGCTTTTTCATTATCTTTCCCCTTTATCTAGAGGCTCTTTAGTTCCTCTGTGCTTTCTGCCATTAGAGTAGTATCATCTGCATATCTGAGGCTGTGATAATTCTCCCAGTAGTTTTGATTCCAGCTTGTGATCATCCAGCCTGGCATTTCACATGACGTGCTCTGCATAGAAGTTAAATTAGCAGTGTGACAATATACAGCCTTGACTACTCATTTCCTAGTTTTAAACCAGTCTTTTGTTCCTTTTCTGCTTCTAACTGTTGCTTCTTGACCTGTATAAGCAGTTTCTCAGGAGACTGATAAGGTGTTCTGATATTTCCATGTCTTGAATTTTCCAGTTTGTTGTGATTCACATAGACAGCAGGGTTTAGCGTAGTCGATGAAGTAGATGTTTTTTTTGAATTTCCTTGCTTTTTCTATGATCCAGCAGATGTTGGCAATTTGATATTTGATTCCTCTGCCTTTTCCAAATCCAGCTTGTACATCTGGAAGTTCTCGGTTCACATACTGTTGAATACTAGCTTGAAGGATTTTGAGTATTACTTTGCTAGCATGTGAAATGAGTGCAATTGTGCGGTAGTTTGAATATTCTTTGGTATTGTCATTCTTTGGGATTGGAATGAAAACCGACCTTTTCTAATCCTATGGCCACTGCTGAGTTTTCCAAATATGCTGACATACTGAGTGCAGTACTTTAGCAGCAGTATTTTTTAGCTTTTTAAATAGCTCAGCAGGAATTCCATCATCTCCACTAGCTTCGTTTGTCGTAATGCATCCTAAGGCCCACTTGACTTCCTACTGATGTCTGGCTCTAGGTAAGTGATCACACCATCGTCATTATCCCAGTCATTAACACTTTTTTTGGTGTAGTTCTGTGTATTCTTGCCACCTCTTCTTATCTCTTCTGCTTCTGTTATGTCCTTACCCTTTCTGTCCTTTATCATGGCCATCCTCACATGAAATATTGCCTTTTCCTATTTTCAGTTTTCTTAAAGAGATCTCTAGTCTTTCCCGTTCTATTGTTTCCCTCTATTTCTTTGCATTGTTCACTTAAGGTTTTCTTACCTCTCCTTGCTATTCTCTGGAACTCTGCATTCAGTTGGGTATATTTTTCCATTTCTCTCTTGTTTTTTTCTTCTCTTCTTTTCTCAGGTATTTTGAAGCCTCATCAGACAACCACTTTTCTTCTTGCATTTTTTTTTTCTTGGGAATGGTTTTGGTCACCTCCTCCTGTACAGTGTTACGAACCTCTGTCTATAGTTCTTCAGACATTCTACCAGATCTAATCCCTTGAATCTAATCTGTTCGTCACCTCCATTGTATAATCATAAGGGATCTGATGAAGGTTATACTGAGTGGCCTAGTGGTTTTCCCTACTTACTTCAGTTTAAGCCTGAAGTTTGCAATAAGGGGTTCATGATCTGAGCCACAGTCAGCTGCAGGTCTTGTTTTTGCTGACTTAATAGAGTTTTTCCATCTTCAACTGAAAAGAATATAATCAGTCTGATTTTGGTATTGACCATCTCGTGATGTCCATGAGTGGAGTCACGTCTTGTGTTGTTGAAAGAGGGTGTTTGCTATGACCTTATCCATATTTCTCCCCATCTTAGCATTGAAATTCTGGACTGGGTAGAATCATGATAATTTTTCTCTCTCTGTATTGAATCCTGTTTCAACCTGGAATTGAAAAAATTACGAGATAAAGAAGTTTCAGATTTTGTTGGAATGTTTTGGTCTATTTTATATTGACTAGGAAGGAGTAATTGAAATTTTGCTGTTTTTTTCCCTTATACAGTTTTTTAAAAATTGATTAGGTAAGGTACACCCCTTTTTAAAGGATGTACTTCAGTGGTTTTTAATATATTCACAGAACTGTGCAACTACTACCACTCATTCCAGAACCTTTTTTTCATGCCACAAAGAAACAGGTTTGGGAGCAGTCAGTCCCCATGACTCCCTCCTCCCAGTCTGAGTTTTTAATTGGACATATGTTTTCTATTTCTCTCACATGTACCTCAGGGTAGAATTGTCAGGTAATATTGTAATTCCATGTTTAACTTCTTGAGGAATTGCCAGACTGTTTTTCCAAAGCAGTCTACATCATTTTGTATTCCTCTCAGCATTAAGTGAGGATTCTTGTTTCCCTACATCCTCACCAACATTTTGTCCATCTTAGTAGGTTTTAAGTGGTATCTTATTGTGATTTTCATGGTGATTTCCCAAATGGCTGTTAATGTTGAGCATGTTTTCGTGTCCTTATTGGCCATTTGTATATCCTCTTTAGAGTTGCTATGTGTGTAAGTGTGTGCACGTGTGTACACATGTTTTTACACTAAAGCTGTCCATAACACATGATATATTTTTGAGGATCCTTGAGAGTTTTCCTTCACTTTCTCAGTGCCTGGAAAGGCGGTACCACTACCATGTCTTAATGATGTTATCAGTGTTTTTAATACCATGACTATTGTCTGGCCTTGCTTTCTTGTTGGCTTTCGGTGTTGGAAAGCACTATATGAGTTGAGGTTCACAGCTGTAGTTCTAAGAGATCTTAAGTTTGTATTACTATAGCTGCTTATTTAAGCTCTTGTTTGGTTAGTTCAAAAAATTATTATAAAAGTGGTATATAGTAGTGTTAAAAATTCAAAAAAAATAGGGGGACTTCCCCTGTGGTCCAGTAGTTAAGCATCCACTTTGTAATGCAGGTTGCCTGGGTTCAACCCCTGATCAGGGAACTAATATTCCATGTTCTGCAACAAAAGCCTATGCGCCATATCTAGAGAGTCTCTGCCCTGCAACAGAAGACCCTGCATGATGCACAAAAGAGGCCATGTGCCACAACTAAAACCTGAATATTTAAAAATTTCAGATAAAAAAAATACACTATTCCACAGTCAGTTTCCCCAAGATAAATTAAGGGTTTTAAAGTTTCATAGGTATCCTCCCAGAAATTAATCTCTTCATATGCATATCCATATATGTAACTTCCATAAATGAGATTGATCTGTGTGTGGTCTCCCATAATATGCTGTTTTCTTTCAGTAATTGAGGATGTATTTCCTTGAACCTAGATACAGTTCTGCATCATAGTTTTCTGCATAGTATTCTCTTCGTGTTTACTTTGATTAACTAGCTTTGCAGTGATTAGATGGTTATGTGTTCTCAGCTTTCATCATTGTAAGTAATGTGACCAGGAACTCCTTGTATGTTCACGGATGGGTTTGTTCTGAGAGTCAGTGTGTAGGGGGAATTAGCTAGTTTGAAACATAATGCATTTTCATTTTAAAACGTTTCACCAGTTGTCCTCCGGGAAGATTATACTTATTTATACACTAACCAGAAGTACATCAGTGTGCTCCACATAGCACTACTGTCTTTAAATGATAACTCCAGTAATCTCTTTGTTTTTATTTTACTCATTGAATTACTCATAAGACAGTCCATTTGTATTTAGTATTTTTTAAAATATTGTGTTCTTCACATTATTTTTGACCATTGAATTTCTAAAAACTTGCTTTTCTTCTTTTTGTGTCATGTGACCTTGTATTTTTTTTTCAAGAAGTTTTAGTTCTTTGATTATAATTTATTAGCATCTTGACTATACTCTTTTTTTGTCCTATTATGCTAAGTAAAATAATTTCACCTATTTTCCTTGTATTGATCCTATCAGCAGCCTACTTAGCTCTGTTTACTATACCATCCATATTCACTGTGACCTATCTCATCAGGCTACCAAAATTCTTCCCTAGGGCAATAGTAGTTTTTCCTGTATTGGCAACACACTTAGATGGTGGTGTTCTTTCCAATACTGAGGCATAAAAGAGTGTTTTCAAGAAGAAAGGATTTAATAATAGCAACATTCAGTTAAGCCACAGTTTCAGGAAGATGAAGGCTAAGAATCAGTGAACTGCTTGGGCTGATGATAGGTCATGCAGATGTCAAGGTGAGGACACACTAGAGTGAGCATAACAGACTCTTTGGTGAAATTTAGCAATGAAATTGAGAGAGAGGACTGTTGCTTGTAAGGGCTGAGGTCAGATATGGGCAGGAGAAAGTTGATTTTAAGACAGGATACCTGAACAAGTTTCCAGGCAGAAGAAAAGATATCTGAGGAAAGGTTGAAGAGCTGACAAGGACAGAATTAAATAAGTGATTTTTGGACGTGGTGGATTAATCTTGGAAAGATTGAAGGCACATCTTTCTTGCTGAACAGTGGAGGAGGTTTCATATGGCTTTTGGGTTTAGGAGAGTAAGGACAGCATAACCTGTTGTGTAATCTCCAAAACTTAGCACACTAGGCCAGCTTTTAATTTTACTTATAATTTTATGGATCAGGAATTTAGAAAGGGCAAAGCTGAAGGAGGTTTGTCTCTGCTTCCGAAATATGGGGCCTCAGTTGAGACATTCAAAAGGCTGGAGACTAGAATCATCTGAAAACCCTTCATTCACAGGTATTGCAAGACCAGGGCTGCTGATGGGTGTGCCTCTGCACGTTTTCCACGTGGCTTGGCTTCCTTACAGCGTGGCGGCTTCGGGGTGGTCAGTCATCTTATCTGGTATCTCAGAGTTTCAAAGGAAACATCTCCTTTTCAGAATGGAAGCTGTGTTGCCTATAACTTAGCCTCAAAAATCGCACATCCATTTCAATTATATTCTGTTGGTTAAAAGCACACCAAAAAAAAGCCCATCCAGATTTACAAGGAGAATTAGAGTCTATTTCTTGTAGCAGACCTTCAAGATTCCATAAGAGCCATTGGTTTGAGAGATGCTGTTGTGACCTTCTTTGGAGAGTATAGTCTGCCAGAGAATGCCATAAGAAATTAGTAAAAGGATGTTGTGCACTTTACATTATGTACAGCTATATTTTGATATAATCACTTAACCATTTTTCCTAAGACACAAATTCATCTAATATGCTTTTTGTCTGGTGCAGATTATAAGACCTAAGGACCACTGACAGTATCTAACTTGCTGTGTTGGGTACTTACCATAGGAATACACACAAGCTGGTACATGAGTTAGGTTTTCTGATGATGAGTAAACTGGAAAATGTTATTACTCTCGGATTGTAAAACTAGGTGGGGCTTTAGAACGAGGCTTAGAAAGCAGTTCTGTTTTTCATCTATACGTCAACACTTTTACTTACTGCATTTGTAGTCACTCATCTCTAAGACCCATGTTCTTTTCCCATTTTTAAAATTCCTTTAGAAATAATGAGAATTTGGATAATTCACAATGAATTATTCTTCATTGTTTATAAGCAATATGACGTACACCTGGGAACATGCCTGTAATTGTGTGGATGAGTTAGATGTTGCTGTGTTCTGTGATAAACCCATGCTCATTCATGAACAGTAGAAGTATGAAATAATAATATGTCTTAACTTATTGAAGGAACTTCGTCTTTCAGCTGTATTTTGATGTCTGAGTGTATAATTATGTCCTTTGGTATTTATATGGACAGGTAAGTGTTGTCAGTTCTTTTATTTTAAAAGTGTTTTTGTTCCTAAAAGAATGTTTTTTTTTTTTAAAGTTGTGAAAGAAATCTCAATATTTCGCAGGTATCTTCTGATTTCTAAACTCTGCTTTCATCCAGTTCTCATTGCAAGATTCTTTGTCTCCCCAGTTCATAATTCAATATATTGTATTTTTGCTTATCCAGAACATAATTAAGAACTGAGCCCCAAATCTTTGAGTTCACATGAAGAGTCCAAGTTCATGTACTAAGGCTCATGTTTACTGTAGAGGAAACCCCCTGTTAAGATCTCAAACAATGTCTATTTACTCTTCCTCTGCCTACCAAGCAAGTAAAGATATGGCTAAGAATAAGAAAGAAGACATTAAGGCTATGAAAATCATTGTAAAACCCAGTGAACATTGCAGCCTTAGCTTGTTTGATGTAGTGATAAATTTTTTAGGCAGGTGGATTTGCCTAAACTCATCAGGGGTTAAAAGTCAGATTATTATCAAGCTTTTGTACAGCAACATTTGGGCAAGAAGTCAGTGCAAGTAAATTTTATAATACGTTTATTGGAGCAATGGTTGATTCCTCTGTCAAAGATACATTGATGAGACAAATGGCTGTGACTGGCACTGTGTACTTAAACAATGGAAAGTATTGGTAATGGATACAAAGTGTGTCGATTAACTATTTGTAGAGTATCTATATACTCAGAATAACTTCAGTGAAATTGAACACTAAGTTTTGTGTTTATGTTTGAGAAAAAAATTTCATAACCCAAATTAGAGAGTCAAGTAAATCTGTAGACTGGACCACTTGAAAACGGCCACTAGCAATCTGATCTGATGGTAACTCCTGTGCATTTTAAGAACTTCTGCCAATAACCCACCGTACTCCCTGCCCACCAGGGTGCATTTAAAATGCTTTTTTCTAAAGCCTTTTTCACTAGATTTAGAAATGATTCAGGACTATAGCATGTAGAGATTGGGCTTTGAGATTCTGGCCTGACTCCCACGATGTGAATTGCATTTCCACTGTGAGCTCTGTTTTCTTTGAAGCTCTTTTCTGTTAATTTTCAGTGTATTTTTTTAAAAATATTTACTTATTACTCTAAAGTTACAGTACTAAAAGGAGAAGAAATCTAGATTATTGATCATAAAAGCAAAAGGAATCCTTATTTTATGCTGTTTAGAAGCAGATTCTAATTTTGTAAACATATGGAGCTGTTAGTGCACTTCTGCCCGTGAAATGTTTGTAGATCCCCTGATCGTTATGTTCAGCATCTTATGGACGTTTTCATAGCTCAGTGTCTTTCTTACTAGCTTGCCTTAAGTACTACACATTTTGATTTTGCAGTGTGACAAATATGATTTTTCATATATGCCATTCTCTTGGGAGTGTTTTTATATGATACAATTTTACATTTAGATTATTAGTTCGCTTTTCCTCCATCTAGTCTAAAAGAAAACTATATCTTTAAGGATATCCTGTCTTGTTAAATTGCTTTTCACAAATAATGAAAGTCTGGAATTGTACAACTTGCACTGCTCTCAAGGCTCTTCACAAAGACCATCAGTGTGTCTCTTCAAAAAGTATGCCAACATTTTGTTGATGTGGATGTGGTTCTTCATGACGTTGCAGTCAAGCTGTGAGCTGGGGCTGCTGTCAGCTGAAAGTTTGTCCCAAAGGATCTGCTTCATTTCCCTGCTCTTGCCTGCTCAGGTGGTTGTTGGGAGGCCTCACAGGGCTGGTTGCAGCAAAATAGCCAGCTTGGCAGGGGTGGGGAAGGCACCCAGGGCACCTAGCAGAGTAGCCACAGCCTTATCTCTTGGGAGGTGACTTTAAACTTGACTGCTGAATGTCTTGATTCTCTTATAAGAATATTTCAATCTTTGTATAGTCATTAATAAAAAGGTGAGTTAATCGTCATGTGGCCATTTTGTGTTATATAGAAATATCAAATCATTGTGTTACGTGCCTTGAACTAACATAATGTTGTAGATCAGTTATACTTCAATAAAAAGAGAAAAGATGAGACTCATTTCCATCGTGTCAGTGATGCCATCCAACTATCCCATCCTCTGTCATCCCCTTCTCCTCGTGCCCTCAGTCTTTACCAGCATCAGGGTCTTTTCCAATGAGTTCGCTCTTCACATCAGGTGGCCAAAGTATTGAAACTTCAGCTTCAGCATCGGTCCTTCCAATGAATAATCAGGATTGGATTTCCTTTAGGATTGACTGCTTTGATCTCCTTGTAGTCCAAGAGACTGTTAAGAGTCTTCTACAACACTCTCTCAAGAGTCTTCTTAGATTCAAGGGATTAGATCTGATAGACAAAGCCTGGCCTCTGACTCACAGCCTGTGTCACAGTGAGTTTGGGTAGTGGTGGAACAGTAGTCAACACTTATGGAGCACGTAATATGTGCCCAGATATGGTTTTGAGAAAGTGAGGTGTAGAGGAGCAAGTACCCAGAGAGGTAATTTACTCAGTGTCACTTAATGAGTAAATGCACTGCTGTGGTTCCAAGTCAGCATCTTGAATGTCTTGATTCTCTTATAAGAATATTTCAATCTTTGTATAGTCATTAATAAAAAGGTGAGTTAATCGTCATGTGGCCATTTTGTGTTATATAGAAATATCAAATCATTGTGTTACGTGCCTTGAACTAACATAATGTTGTAGATCAGTTATACTTCAATAAAAAGAGAAAAGATGAGACTCATTTCCATCGTGTCAGTGATGCCATCCAACTATCCCATCCTCTGTCATCCCCTTCTCCTCGTGCCCTCAGTCTTTACCAGCATCAGGGTCTTTTCCAATGAGTTCGCTCTTCACATCAGGTGGCCAAAGTATTGAAACTTCAGCTTCAGCATCGGTCCTTCCAATGAATAATCAGGATTGGATTTCCTTTAGGATTGACTGCTTTGATCTCCTTGTAGTCCAAGAGACTGTTAAGAGTCTTCTACAACACTCTCTCAAGAGTCTTCTTAGATTCAAGGGATTAGATCTGATAGACAAAGCCTGGCCTCTGACTCACAGCCTGTGTCACAGTGAGTTTGGGTAGTGGTGGAACAGTAGTCAACACTTATGGAGCACGTAATATGTGCCCAGATATGGTTTTGAGAAAGTGAGGTGTAGAGGAGCAAGTACCCAGAGAGGTAATTTACTCAGTGTCACTTAATGAGTAAATGCACTGCTGTGGTTCCAAGTCAGCATCCCTGAATTTAGGCACAAGTCTGTACAAGTAATTGATAAGGAGGCAAAGGCCTGAAATTATTTGTTGGCCTTTGTATTAACATTTCAAATGTTCAAGGTCTCTTATTCTGTTTACTGCAGTCACCATAGCTCACCTGCAAAAAATGTTTCTCCATCTGTCATATTTATATTTTTAAGGTCAAGGTTAAAGTGTCTGCCTCCAATGCGGGAGACCCAGGTTCGATCCCTGGGTCAGGAAGATCCCCTGGAGAAGGAAATGGCAATCCACTCCAGTATTCTTGCCTGGAGAATCCCATGGACAGAGAAGCCTAGTAGGTTACAGTCCATAGGGTCGCAAAGAGTCGGACACGACTGAGCGACTTCACCTTCACCCTCAAGGTCATAGATAAATAAGGATCCTTTGTCTCTGGAGAATTTGTCTTTGCTCTGCTTTCCCTCTACAGCTCTCTCCGATTTATTAGTGTTACAGGAAATACTTGGTGTAATAACAGATTAATCTACATTCAAGAGTTTTTCAATAAGTTTTCCCTGTTGAATCTCCCCCAGTCAGAAGGGAGTTTAGCAGTTGTGTGTGGCTTCATAATTGCTTGTTTGGGAGTAGATTCTTAGGCTATTTTTTATACAGTTATACATCCTGCTGTGTGTGTGTGTCCATGCCACTTTGTGGCGTGAGGAGCCACGGGGTCTTATTCCCAGACAAGGGATCAAACCTGTGCCCCCTCAGTGGAAGCACAGTCTTAACCACTGAACTGCCAAGGAGTCCCTGCCTTTTTATATTTAGCATTATTATTAGTGTTTCTACTGAGGTGCATATAATCTCAATTTTACTTTAAATTACTAAGGAAAATAGTGTTTCCTAGTTTCAGCAAATTTTTAGTTGATATATCCTACAACCATATTTCTTACAACTGTTATTATGATATGACTGTCAAACATTAGGAAGTTTGTGTATGATATGATTTTAAAGCAGTAATTTATTTTCTTATTTGTTTTGTAACTTGAAAATCATGGTTACTAAAGAATGGTTCCAAAATTTTGTTCATTAAGGTCAATTACAATAGATACTTATGTAACACTGATGAACCGTTTCCAGCTTCTTATCTTGTATTGAGAAAATCCATACTGCTTAAAATGCCAGTTTCTATTTTATATCAGAGTTTTTCTGTATTCATTCACAATTCCATACAGTTAATTCATACCTTAATCATCATAAAGAAAAGGGGTACATATTTTAGCTATTCAGGTCAAGAAGCGACAGTTAGAACTGGACATGGAACAGTAGACTGGTTCCAAGTCAGGAAAGAAGTACGTCAAGGCTGTATATTGTCACCCTGCTTATTTAACATATGCAGAATACATCATGTGAAATGCTGGACTGGATGAAGCACAAGCTGGACTCAAGATTGCTGGGAGAAATATCAATAACCTCACATATGCAGATAACACCACCCTTATGGCAGAAAGGAAAAAGAACTAAAGAGTCTGTTGATGAAAGTGAAAAAGGAGAGTGAAAATGCTGGCTTAAAACTCAACATTCAGAAAACGAAGATCATGATATCCAGTCCCATCACTTCATGGCAAATTGATGGATAAACAATGAAAACAGTGACAGGCTTAATTTTGGGGGGCTCCAAAATCACCGCAGATGGTGACTGCAGCCATGAAATTAAAAGACACTTGCTTCTTGGAAGAAAAGGTATGACCAACCTAGACAGCATATTAACAAGCAGAGACATTACTTTGCCAACAAAGGTCCATCTAGTCAAAGCTATGGATTTTCCAGTAGTCATGTATGGATGTGAGAGTTGGACCATAAAGAAAGCTGAGTACCAAAGAATTGATGCTTTTGAACTGTGGTATTGGAGAAGACTCTTGAGAGTCCCTTAAACTGCAAGGTGATCCCACCTCTCAATTCTAAAGGAAATCAGTCCTGAATATTCATCAGAAGGACTGATGTTGAAGCTGAAACTCCAGTACTTTGGTCACCTGATGTGAAGAACTGACTCATTAGAAAAGACCCTGATGCTGGGAAAGATCAGTAGGAGGAGGGGAAGGCAGGAGGAGAAGGGGACGACAGAGGATGAGATGGTTGGATGGCATCACCGACATGATGGATGTGAGTTTCAGCAAGCTCTGGGAGTTGGTGATGGACAGAGAAGCCTGGCGTGCTGAAGTCCATAGGTTGCAAAGTGTTGGACACAACTGAGTGAACTGACTGTTTTAGCTGATGGGTGAATACTTTATCATAGTAGAAAGAGCACAGTGTTTAGAATCTAGCAGAACTTGATTTTAATCCTGACTAATGCTTCCATCCTGGGTGATGCTGGACTAGTGTGTGTGACAACCCCCTCCCCCCACCCCCCACCACTACCAACACACACACGTTCAGTAGAAATGATGATAGAGCATCCCAGTGTTGTTTGCCTTAGATAGTACCATAAACAAGAGCCTAGAGTGGGCCCTGAGCAAGTTTTTCATTTATTTTCCCCTTTAACCTGCTTTTTAGAGTTTGTTGCTGAGCATTTGGTGTCCTACCCATGTACCTGATCCAGGCCTGCAACAGAGCCTCTCTCCTCTGCCCCACTAGTTGGAGCCTGTCTCTACCTGCTTTGGGATTGCCTGGTCATCCAGACAGCTCCTCACACTACCACACATTTGGAATGAGTAAGAGACAGGTTGAAAAATGGCATTCTTTTTTATTATAGAAATTCTCAAACATAGTGTAATTTTAAAGAATAATTTGGGGAATCCCTGCATTTCATATATTTAATTGTCTTAAATGACTTTTTAAACTCCTTTTAAAATTGGCAATTAGCATTTGCTATTACAGGGGTTATTATGCTTCATTAATCCTTTCTTATTTATTAAAATTTTTATTGTTTGGGCCACACCGTGTGACTTATAGGATTTTAATTCTCTGACCAGGGATTTCAACTGGGCCACAGCCATGAAAACACTGAGTTCTAGCCACTGGACCACCAGGGGAGATCCTTTTCCCGTCTTTAGTTAGATTTATTCCTCAGTGTC
>SJYC01035725.1:0-65755 GCA_006408675.1 Madoqua kirkii
ATATATTTTTTTTTAGGATTATGTCTTTGTGATTTATTTTTCTTTAAAATTTATTTAGGTTTTGGTTGCGTTGGGTTTTCGTTCCTTCACATGGCTTTCTCTAGTTGCACCAAGCGGAGGCTTCTCATTGTGGTAGCTTCTCTTGTTGCAGAACTCAGGTTCTAGGTGCATGGACTTAGTTGCTTTATGGCATGTGGGGACTTCCCAGACCAGGGATTGAACCCATATCTCCTGTACTGGCAGGTGAATTCTTATCCACCGAGCCACCGGGGTAGTCCAAAGTATCATTATATTTTTAAGATTTCATTTTTTCATTGTTTATTGCTGATATCTAGAAATATAGTTGTTACATCTTGAGCTTATATCCTCCTATTCTCTTTACTCAGTAGTTCTAGTAACCTTTTTGTAGATTCCTTCATCTTTTCCTGTTGCCATTCAAGTTGTCTGTGAATAGAGATACGTCACTGAACACAAGCAAGTTCATGTGCTCGACCTAACAGTGAGACCAAACAGACTGAAACATCAGGGTTTCAAGGAGAGAAAGGTTTATTGCAGGGCTGAGCAGGGAGACTCCAGGTGGCTCTGTGTTTCAGAAAACCCTGAATTCCCTGAGGGATTTCAGCAAAGCATATACTTAAAGGCAGGATAAGGCCGGTGTCCCAGGGTGTGTGATCTCCTCATGCACAGCTCTGCGGTTGGTTGATGGTGACCACGCCTTAGGCACCAGTAAGTCTGGGGGCTACCTGCTCTTGATCATCACGTAGTTAATTTCTGACATTTGGTGGTAGTTTTAGCATCTGAAAATCTTAGGTATATGCTTGAGGTACAATTACCTGGGTACTTAGAGAAGAGTTGTGGCACAGGATATAGGGGAGGGGTCTGTCCCAGGAAGGCCCCATAAGGGCCTCTTTGATTACAGATAGTTTCACATCTTCCTTTCCATGTATTTTGCCCAGTTGTGCTGACCAGAGCTTCCAGGCCAGTGTAGAATAAAAGTAGGGAGAGTAGTCTCACTCACATTGTTCCTGATTTTAGCAGTTAAAGCATTCATTCTTTCACAGTTAGGACTGATGTCATCTGCAGAATTTTCATAGATGTTCTTTTTGTCCTGCTTTGTTGAGAATTTTCATCAGGAATGCATGCTGAATATCATGAAGTATTTTTTGTGTGCTTGTTGATCTGATATATAGTTTTTGCTCTTTTGGTGTGTTATTTGTGGTGAATTACCTCTATTGACTTTTTAGTATTAAACAACTTTTAATCCCTAGAATATTCCCTACTTGGTCATGATGTATTATCCTTTCAATATGTTGTTTAATTTGTTACATCACTATCAGAGGGCTGAGAAACTAGGGTCAGTGAAAAAAATGATACTTAATACTTTTTGCTAGAAAGTAGTTTGCTGAAAATTCTTCCAGGCTTTTGTCTATGAGAGAGTTCTGAACTTTTGAGTCATTGTTCAAATTGAACCTGTCTTGTGCTCAGCAAGGAAAAGGGAGTCATCTTTATCCTGGCCAACAGTTCACCCCAGATAGCTGAGAAGGATAGTTTCAGAATTGTTTCCTTTGAAGCTTTCCTAATGAATGGTGCAGGGAGAGCTTTAGTTATAGATTTTTGGGGTGTGCTTGGGAGATAGGAATCGGAGTGGACTTAAAAATTTCGTAACAATCCATTCTTGCTCGCTTGTATTTGTAATCCAATCTAATATATATTTTTAAAGACTAAAAGGAAAACTTTGGGGAATTCCCTGGAGGTCCAATGGTTAAGACTTTACTGCCGAGGGCGTAGGTTCAGTCCTTGTTCAGGTAAAAGGGAGTCATCTTTATCCTGGCCAACAGTTCACCCCAGATAGCTGAGAAGGATAGTTTCAGAATTGTTTCCTTTGAAGCTTTCCTAATGAATGGTGCAGGGAGAGCTTTAGTTATAGATTTTTGGGGTGTGCTTGGGAGATAGGAATCGGAGTGGACTTAAAAATTTCGTAACAATCCATTCTTGCTCGCTTGTATTTGTAATCCAATCTAATATATATTTTTAAAGACTAAAAGGAAAACTTTGGGGAATTCCCTGGAGGTCCAATGGTTAAGACTTTACTGCCGAGGGCGTGGGTTCAGTCCTTGTTCAGGGAATTTAAGATCCTCCAAGATGGGTGACATGGCCAAGTTTTGTTTTTTGTTTTTTTTTTTAAGAAGAATAAAAGGAAAACTTTTAAGTGATGAATGCATGATTTCGTGTAAGTCATGAAGTACAGTTGTATCAGCCAAACCCCTAAGTCAAGGGAGTCATCCATTGCTGGACCCTTTCTGGTTCTCTGCTTGATGCCATCAGCAAGGTCCTTGTATGGCACTGCTGTTACCCCGTGCTCTTGTACTGAATGATGGTGAAGAAGCAGAAGGAGGGGTTTTGTCTAGCCTTTGACTGTTCTCAGGATTCCTTTTGTGTGGACAGTGTTGTGTAGGACACAGAGTTTCATCTGCTAGTAGCCATTGTGGTATGTGTTGTTTGCTCATTGCAGGGAAATGGAGAAGAGAACCATTTTCTCTTAATTCCCTGGATGCTGAGGCAGTTGGTGAGGTGTGCTGTGTGGAGATATGCTCCACCCTCTTGGCAGCCTGAGAGTTACCATTCTGTGAGAAGAGACTGAAAAATGTTTGGAAAGAGTGTTGCTTCCTGTAGAAATCAGGAAATTAGGATTTGAGAATTCATGGACTCAAATTTGAAATTGTGTGCATCAATTTTCAAAATAAAAATTAGGATCAGAGCTAAGATTTTGTATGCTGCGTGGCAAGGCCAAAAAGAAAAAGTTAGGATATGTTTGATACTTTCAGTTGTTTTTATATTTTTGTTTTAAGATTAACTTTTATGCCCTTCTTATTTAGTTGGCCTTTTTTTTTTTTTTTGCATAGTATTCTTAGTGTAAGGGCTCCTAAGATAATGGGACTACACTAGTAATTTCTTCAACTTTCAATCCTATTGAGAAAAGGAACAGCTGCGCTTCTGCTGTGATTACACTGGAAACAGTGCCTGTTAATTGTAGCTCACATGAACCGACCCTGGCTGTTCAGGAATTCAAATCTGAAACATACAGTAATGGTACAGGTTTCTTCTCTTTACACATAATTAAATTAGTTTTAAATTTAGAATCTTTCATGTTAGTGATAATATGGAATTAAATGGTAAATAGCTTTCAATTAAGCTATCAAATGTTCCTGTGTAATAAGACTGGGAAACGGTCCTCTGGGTATTAAAAATGGAATGCATTTCTTACTGGTGAACAAAGCATGCTTTGGAGTCAGACCCAACTTCCAACCCTGAACCAGCTACTTATGGTCCCTGAGCCTTTTGTCCAGTTCAGCAGTGTAGAAATTACACCGTCTGCTCTGAGTGGTTGTAAGAAACAGTAGACATCAGTGTTTCCTAAATACTTTGTACTGTGAATATGTCTAGTTTCTTGATGAAATGGTTTTGTGTGTCTGGAATTTGTAGCATCTTCTGTGCTCTTGGAGGTTCCCAATGTGTGTTAAGACACTGGGCTCTGAGAACCCCTTTGGTCAAGAAGTCTACTTGCTTTGTTCAGCTTAGCATTTCCCAGACAGAACTTCTCCTCCCTTCCTCCTCCCTCACCCCTGCTTGCTCGCCTTGTGGAAGGTCTGCAACACATGTTTCGGTTTACTTTTGTTTCAGTGGATCATGATTTTGAAAATACAGTGCTCAGCACAGTATCCCTAGTTTACTTGAATAGTATTCAATTTCTTTTCCTCCTTTTCATTGTTAATTTGAATGATTTAAACACTGTTGTGAATTCAGAGCCCACTTGAATTTGGTGTAGTCTTGTATGTAAGTAATAAGACAATTTTTCTTCCAGTTTTATTGAAATAGAATTGACTTAAGCACTGTGTGAATTTAAGCAGTACAGCCTAATGGCTTGACATGTGTATATTGAGAAATGATGACCACAATAAATTTAGTTACCCATTCATTTAATAATTTGTTATGTTTTATTCCTAACTTATTATCTTTCATTTCAGTTCTTCTTTTGCCCCAAATGTTGTTAGAGACTTTGAAAGTTCATAGAAAGTTCTTATCTAGTTAAATTCCTGCTTTAATAATTCGACACAATTTAAATAATGATAACGTTTATAATATTTCTTGAACTGCTACTCCTGGCCCTCTGACAGACGTATTGAGGGTGTAACAGATGCCTCCTGTTTTGAGCATGAACACTAGGCATGAACCATCCTTACCTTTCTTGAGGGATTTGTAAGAATTCTGAAGATTTAAAAAATGAGAACATCTTTGCAATTAAAAAAGAAGCAGTAGATATTAAAGAATAAAATGTAGAAAAGCATTTTTTAAGGAAAAAATTGGAAACGTAGAGGAAAAAAATAAAATAGAGATAAAAAGAATAAAAGAGTAATCTTATAATACAGAGATGTTTGCTGCTAAGTATCTTTATCTTTCCAGACTTTTTCTTGTGTGTTTCACCAAAATGGTATCCTATTAAGCATGCTGCTTTGTACCCTGACCATCTTATTTACAATGCAAAGTGAGGTCATGTAGATGCCTATGAAGCATTCTTACCTCCCCAAGCCCACCTTAACACTGAGTGCTCTCTCTTGCTCTCCAACCTATTTCCTGGCAGGAGCTTGAGGTTGAGGCAAGTGGTGAGAGAAGCAAGTTCTTTTGGTGGGTAAATTGTCATATATCGTATATTTCCTTATTGGTATGCAGAACTATGCAGAGTACACATCCTTTGTTTTGGTGAGTTGTGTTACACTGACCCCAAAAGATGTGCATTTAACTTACTGGTTAGAAATGTCCAGAGTTAGAATATACATAGTAGGTGCACCTAGACTTTAAAACCTCCAGTTACTATTATGGTGTGTTGGGTTGGTTCATTGCTTTTTTAAGGTAGGTTTTTAAAAAATGAAGAAGCCTAAAAGAAAGACATAGGGCATTTTTCTCTTGATGAAAGATGCTCTTGAAAAAATGTTATTAAACATGTTTCAAATCCAATTTTACTATTTAGATATTTATTTACTGGTATGAACTGATAAAGAAGAAAGAGTTTCTATTACTATTTTTCTGGAAAAAAAATTTTTTTTTTTTAACAATCATAGGTGGCTATCATCCAGTGAAAATTGGAGACCTCTTCAATGGCCGGTACCATGTTATTAGGAAGCTAGGATGGGGCCACTTCTCCACTGTCTGGCTGTGCTGGGATATGCAGTAAGTGCTCCTGGTCGTCTCTGCTGTTGATTCCTGGTCTGGTTCAACATCTTTATTTTATAACAAGCTATTTATTAACTTTGTTCTGCTTTTGTATCTGAGACTTATTCTTTTTAATTGCACCACACTTGAGTCATATAGTAATTCATCCATACCAGAAAAACATTTCAAATATAAAATAATAACATATAGACCTTTCAAATTAGTGGGTTTTGACTTTTTTTTAAGCTATGATCCATAATATGAAACTGTCTTCTTATAGTACACATACACATGTGTAGTGTGTGTGAATTGAAATAAAAGTGTTTTAAAACAATACTTGATCTTAAACATATATGATGATGAACTCTGATATTTATCTAGTGTGCCATATATTTATGAGGACAGAACAGAAACAAAAGAAAACAAAAAAGATCTACTCAAGAAGCCCCTGCTTAACTGTGGGCCCACAATTTAAAAAGTGCTATTTTAAAGGAAAGTATTAAAAGTTTCTATTATTAGAGCTTATTAGAGTTCATTATAATGTTTAGTTTATTAGTCTAGTTTATTAGTTGTTACAGTTAACACTTCTGCTGTTAATATTTTTTTAATGCATTTTTTCAAAGGGGAAAAAGATTTGTTGCAATGAAAGTTGTAAAAAGTGCCCAGCATTATACAGAGACAGCCTTGGATGAAATAAAATTGCTCAAATGTGTAAGTACTACAAATATGTGAATGATATAAGAAAGGTTAATGACAAAATTTTACAGAGGAGTTTTTCTGAATTTTACAAAATTAATTAAATTTATTATTTATAAATTCAAATACTGAGTCTTTTATTTTTTAAAAATTTTCTTCTATTAAAGTAGTTTTGGTTGATATAGTGGAAATGACTTTCAGTCTTAAACACTTCTGTTCTTAAATTTATTTTTCTTTCTCTAGGTTCGAGAAAGCGATCCCAGTGACCCAAATAAAGACATGGTAGTGCAGCTTATAGATGACTTCAAGATTTCAGGCATGAATGGAATACGTATCCTTTCTGACAGTTCTGTTGCTTCCTAATGGCTGAATTAGTATTCTGGTTTTTCTTCTCAATTTAAAAAAATATAAATATTTCAAGTACTTATAAACTTCTGTTTGCTCTGCTGTATCACTCTCCATGTGAAACCTCTAGTGTCACCGTATTATATGATTTTTGAAAGATGAAAGCTTCTTAATTATAAAGATGAGTTGTTCCCTTTGCTTTTTGAATATGGCGGCCTTACTTCTAGTTTTGGAGAAGAAATATGTCTTACAAGTGGAGCAAGGGCATCTCATGACCTCTTTTTTTCTTTGGAGAATATAATTTTTAACTGTGCTTCTGGTCAGTTGTTTGCATGCTGAGTAGTTTTGGAGGTGAGGCTCAGCAGGGTGAATGGGTGTGGAAGGAGTTATTTTTCTCCTTCTGCCCAGGGCATTACTAAAGGATAGCCCAGGAGTGGCAGTGACAGCAGAGTAACCTGTAGCTTAGTGTTGTTGGCACAAGTGGAGAGAAGAAATAATGTCTTTAGTTTCCAAAATGCTGTTTCCGTATTTTAGTATTGGATCCTCTGAGTTAGCTCTTTGTGTGATTGACCTAGGCAATGCCTTCATCTCCCGAGGTTCAGGAATACTGGACTGTGTATTCATAGTCCTTTGAGGGGTGAGTGCCAGGAGTGCATCAAGAGCCTATATAAGAAAGGTTAATGACAAAATTTTACAGAGGAGTTTTTCTGAATTTTACAAAATTAATTAAATTTATTATTTATAAATTCAAATATGAGTCTTTTATTTTTTAAAAATTTTCTTCTATTAAAGTAGTTTTGGTTGATATAGTGGAAATGACTTTCAGTCTTAAACACTTCTGTTCTTAAATTTATTTTTCTTTCTCTAGGTTCGAGAAAGCGATCCCAGTGACCCAAATAAAGACATGGTAGTGCAGCTTATAGATGACTTCAAGATTTCAGGCATGAATGGAATACGTATCCTTTCTGACAGTTCTGTTGCTTCCTAATGGCTGAATTAGTATTCTGGTTTTTCTTCTCAATTTAAAAAAATATAAATATTTCAAGTACTTATAAACTTCTGTTTGCTCTGCTGTATCACTCTCCATGTGAAACCTCTAGTGTCACCGTATTATATGATTTTTGAAAGATGAAAGCTTCTTAATTATAAAGATGAGTTGTTCCCTTTGCTTTTTGAATATGGCGGCCTTACTTCTAGTTTTGGAGAAGAAATATGTCTTACAAGTGGAGCAAGGGCATCTCATGACCTCTTTTTTTCTTTGGAGAATATAATTTTTAACTGTGCTTCTGGTCAGTTGTTTGCATGCTGAGTAGTTTTGGAGGTGAGGCTCAGCAGGGTGAATGGGTGTGGAAGGAGTTATTTTTCTCCTTCTGCCCAGGGCATTACTAAAGGATAGCCCAGGAGTGGCAGTGACAGCAGAGTAACCTGTAGCTTAGTGTTGTTGGCACAAGTGGAGAGAAGAAATAATGTCTTTAGTTTCCAAAATGCTGTTTCCGTATTTTAGTATTGGATCCTCTGAGTTAGCTCTTTGTGTGATTGACCTAGGCAATGCCTTCATCTCCCGAGGTTCAGGAATACTGGACTGTGTATTCATAGTCCTTTGAGGGGTGAGTGCCAGGAGTGCATCAAGAGCCAGGGTCTTTTCCTCCTTCCTGACCTTTTATTCTTTCCTTTATCGTCTTTGGAACAGATCCAACATTTTGATGTTTGACCTGATCAAGTTTTAGAAACCTAAGGGCAAACCCTTTCCCTGCTTTCACCCTAGTATGACATCCTGTTTGTGCATCTGCTAAGTCCTGATTCCTCTGGGAAGCACTGCCCTCACACCTTGTGATTTGAGGAGGTTTTTATATTTCTTCTAGGGATTCGATTCAAGGATAATGGCAAATTCTGGTGACTGCTGATGTTGCCTCTTCCTTTGCCTTAAGATCCTTTCTGTTAACTACAAGGTGCATTTTCCCTCTTGATAGATGGAAAGATGGAACTGGTCCTCTGTCCTGCTCTCCAAGTGAGCCAGTTTTTGGTAGGCAGGGCAGCCCTTCCTCTTGCATCACATTTGGAATGTTGTTGTTAAAACAGCTGATAGAAAATTTCTTTGGAGGAAACACCTAATTTGTAGGTCAGTGGAGTTGATTTTTGATATCTACACTCCAGTGGCTATCAATGCTTTGAGAATACTCTGGTGATAATTTAGAAACCTTGGGCTGTGGCTGTATGTTTGCTATTAAGTTTAGACCTTGGTTTCCATTTTTTTTTTTTAATGAGTTTGGGAAATAGTAAGGAACTTCTCACTTTAGATCATCTGTATATAAGTCTGTAGCACATTTGTTTTCCAGTATTGTAGAAATATTTTTCTTATTTTTATTAAAGATATTTAAAGCAATAATTACTATGATGATGTGGTATTAACAGATCTAGATATTACATAAAATATTAAATGACCTTTTTATAGTCCATATATAGGCCCTAAAGGGTTTCAAAGCCATTCATTTCTGTATGAATGACATGTTTATATGAGAGACTTTGATGGGGCATAGTTCTGGAGGGCCAGTGGTTAACTAGAATTCTGTTTTTTTTTTTAAAATGACAACAGATTCCTGAGATTTCATTATTATAGGTTGTTCTTATGACCATGCCATGTCCTAAATTGTGATCATACATTCTTAAAAACTTAAATAATTAAAAATTTGATCTAGTGACCCATTGAAAGATATTATTGAAGGAAAAGGAATTACTGTGTTTGGTAAATTTCTGTTTTATAAAATGTTTTATGTGATGATTGAATAGAAATTTAGGTAGGCAGGCAGGACACTTAAGAGGGGCGAGTTCTCTTGTTCTTTCCCTCATGGGTTTCTGCGAGGTTTCAGTCTTGCTCATTTTCGTTAAGGCTTATTGTCAGGAGGAGTATGCTGGACGGAGCGAGCCCACAGGTAAGTAGTTTGTCAAGTCATGACTCTGCCACCTTTACCCTGTGTCAGGCAGGAAGGGTTCTTTAAACTTGCTGAGGTTTACTTGCCTCATTCCTCCCATTGTTATGAGTACACGTTAAATCCTATATGGTACATAGTAAGTATATTTAGTAAATGTTAGATTTCTCTGTTTAGGTGAGAAACAGTAAGCAGCCATTTTTTCTTTTAAATTATTTATCTTGGCTGCGCTTGGTCTTCATTGTGATATGCGGGCTCTGTAGCTGTGGTGCACAGGCTTAGTTGTGGCATGAGGGATCTTAGTTCCTGGACCACGGAGCAAGCCTGTGCCCCCTGAATTGGGAGCATGGAGTCTTATCCACTGGACCACCAGGCAAGTGCCACACTTTTGTTATTATTGGTAGTATTGATGTTACACTTTATAAAAAACTAATTCTTTCTGCCAAATGCCACAGTTGATTCTGCTTTTAGTAATTGTGTCACTCCAGGAAATGTATCCAGAAATGATCCTTAACCCTGTCCCAGATGTTTGCATGGTCTTTGAAGTGCTTGGCCACCATCTCCTCAAGTGGATCATAAAGTCCAACTACCAGGGCCTCCCAGTACGTTGTGTAAAGAGCATCATTAGACAGGTGAGACTTATGACCTCAGGTCCCATCCTATATACCTAACTGGCCAGCCTTTCAACACAAATTACTGTTTGTTTGTTTGTTTAAAAATATTTATTTATTTCGCTGTGTTGGGTTTTAGTTCAGGCACCCAGACTTAGATAGCCCCAAGGCCTGTGGGATCTTAGTTCCTCAACCAGGCATTGAGCTGGCATTTCCTGCACTGGAAGGCAGATTCTTAACCTCTGGACTAATAGGGAAGTCCCAAGTTACTGTTTTTTTTGTTTTAAATAAAAATAAAAAATATGTACACAGACACATATCTCCCGTTTTAAAGATACATATATTATAGCGCTTAACACTGTGAACTTGTTAAATCAATTTTATATTGATATTTACTTAATGATAAGCTATTCTGTCTTATAAAGAGAGTAATATGTAAATGTCAAACACACATTTCTTTTGGCATCTGAATCTTTTTTCACATAAATGATGCAGTAAAATAAGAAATCGTTTTATCCAATATCATTTACAAAATGTTCCACTTAGAAGATAACACACAGATAGCTCTCTACGCTAGCCCTTCAGGATGCTGAAGGGAAAGAAGGCCAAGGGGAAGAAGGTTGCCCCGGCCCTGGCTGTGGTGAAGAAGCAGGAGGCCAAGAAGGCGGCGGTCAACCCCCTGTTCGAGAAGAGGCCCAAGAATTTTGGCATTGGACAGGACATCCAACCCAAGAGGGACCTCACCCAGTTTGTCAAATGGCCCTGCTATATCCAGCTGCAGTGGCAAAGGGCTATTCTCTATAAGCGGCTGAAAGTGCCTCCTGCAATTAACCAATTCACCCAGGCCTTGGACCGACAAACAGCTACTCAGCTACTTAAGCTGGCCCACAAGCACAGACTGGAGACAAAGCAAGAGAAGAAGCAGAGGCTGCTGGCCCGAGCTGAGAAGAAAGCTGCCGGCAAAGGCAGTGTCCCCACCAAGAGGCCACCTGTCCTTCCAGCAGGGGTCAACACTGTCACCACCCTGCTGGAGAACAAGAAGGCCCAGCTGGTGGTGGTCCTCACGATGTGGATCCCATCAAGCTTGTGGTCTTCCTGCCCGCCCTGTGCCGCAAGATGGGGGTTCCCTACTGCATCATCAAGGGCAATGCCCGGCTGGGCCGCCTGGTCCAGGGAAGACGTGCACCACTGTAGCCTTCACCCAAGTCAACTCGAAGGACAAGAGTGCCCTGGCTAAGCTGGCGGAAGCCATTAGGACCAATTACAACGACCGATACAGTGAGGTCCATCGTCACTGGGGAGGCAATGTCCTGGGGCCGAAGTCAGTGGCTCGCATCGCCATGCTGGAAAAGGCAAAGGCCAAAGAACTGGCCACCAGGCTGGGCTGAGTGTACACTATTGAGTTTTCCATACATAGAAGTAATAAAAAAGATTCGTCAAAAAAAAGACACAGATAAACATGTTGTTTTTATTTGCTATTTATTAGTATTTGGATGAAGGGTAAATGAAAGTTAATTTAAGGAATGTTTAAGTTATATAAGGAATATTTGTACTTTTGCCTTGACTAAAGAAAGAGACCCTTCAGTTAGGGTCTGTTTGGGTGATGATACTTAAGCAGATGTTTATAGAATGGAAGTATCCACATATGGAAGATCTCCTTCTGATTAGAAATGTTTTCCAGATTCAGTTTTCTGCATGGAACATACCAGTCTTTGACTCACTGTCCTTAGAGCCTAAGATAGGAAAGTTGTAGATATGTCTTATTCTGGATTACCTATTCTGATATAATGGATAATATCTGTGGATATTTCTGCAGTGTAAGTAATATCAAAGAGGTTGCTTGGTTTCCTTGAGAAGAGGACTAGGTGGTTTGGTTCTCATTTTTGGTCCCAAGGCCTAAAACTCGAGCTAGATATGCCTGAAGATTCTGTACCTGAAATATAGACCTTGATCCAGAATTCTTAAATAAGAAAAGAATCAGGGAATGATTCACAGTTAAGGAATTGTGAATTTTAAGATATGAGTGTCTGAAGAAGAAGCTTCCTGACAGTTGTAGAGGTATTTGCATGTTGGCATATGTGTGTAGGTTTTTAATTTTTTTTTAAATTTGAAGCTGAATTTGTTTTGTTAAAAGTACCCTAGATATTGCTTTTGAAATTGTGTATAGGTCATTCTGTTTATTCAGTATGTTGTTCATCTCTTTATTTACCTTTTTCTTTTTTGTACTGCAAATTGGCAGCTTATCTTCTAACGTTGTAGGTGGTACTTGAGAAGAGGGGCTACACTGGCTTACTTGCGGAGGACTGCACTCACACACTGCAGAGCGCATGCACGTGTGCCTAGGATGGGTCCATGGGTAGCTTTTGTTTAATATATCTGTTCCCTAGATAGTAGCATTTTAACACATTATTTTAACATGCCTAACATCTCAAGTGAAAATAACTTTCCTTTGATTTAGACGACGATTCATGTTAAGGGAAAATGTTAACTGGAGTTTTTTGATCCCCAAATGTCCCTTTGGTATATATAACTATTAGTGTCAAATCTAAACTTAAAAAAAAAATAGAGTTAAGATTTTGAAAAAATTTGTTTCTAATATACATTTTCTACTTTATCTCTGATAAATCCTGGAAATCTTGAAAGATTTACATATTTTTTATTTTGATGGAAGGAAAATGCTCATTTATTTTTCTTATAGTTAAATTTAAAATTAAGAAAAAATGCACATTAAGAAATAACTTATTATTTATGACAATTCTTATTTATAAATATGAAGTTAAGAAAGCATGTGTGTATAGTTTTTTTAATTGGAGTATAATTGCTTTACAATGTTGCATTAGTTTCTGCTGTACAATAACCTGAATCAGCTGTACATATATCTACTCGCTGCTGAACTTCTCCCCGCCCCCACCCCCATCCTGTGCCTCTAGTCATTACAGTGCACCAAACTGAGTTCCCTGCGCTGTATGGCAGCTTTCCTCCAGCTGTCTTACAGGTATGGTGTATAATGTCAGTGTTCCTTCCCCCATTCTTCCCCCACTGTGTGCACAAGTCCATTCTCTATATCTCTATTCTTCCCTGCAAATAAGTTTGTCAGTACCATTTTTATAGATTCTGTATATATGCATTAATACACAATATTTGTCTTTCTCTGACTTATTTCACTCTGTATAACAGACTCTAGGTCCATCCACCTCACTACAAATGACTCAGTTATCTTCCTTTTTATTGCTGAATATGTACATCTTCTTCATCCATTCATCTGTCGATGGGTATCTAGGTTGTGTCCATATCCTGGCTATTAGAAATAGTGCTGCTATGAACATTGGGGTACAGGTTTTACATATTTTAACAAAGTACATAATTTCAGAAATAACAGCTTGAATGTATATCACACAGGTCCTGTCATCCCCTACTGTTGCCTTAGGTGTCACAACTTAAGCTTGGCAGTGTTGGGAGAGGATGAATTAGCAGAGGAACTGTCAATAGTTATTTTGTATTCCAGAATGGAAAACCAAAATCTTGCCATTCTTAGCTAATACAGTGTCTCTAAATCTAACTAAGTTGTTCTTGAAGTGTATTGAAACTTTAATGCATACTTACTGAACAAATGTTTAATGAATGTAATCCTCACTTTATGTACACTGCTCCTTAGAGAGTAAGAACTCATGTAGTATTTTATTGGGCTAGAGTAATTTTAAGATGGAATTTTGATTTTATGTGGTCTGCACTTAGTTCTTGTAGGCATTTTTAATAGAAGCTTTGTTTTGCTTTAATTTGATCCCATCTTTAATTTTCTTCAAGAAAAATATCATGAAATCTGTTTTTTTTTTCCCCCTCTAAACTGGCTCAGACGGTAAAGCGTCTGGCTGCAATGAGGGAGACTCGGGTTCGATTCCTGGGTTGGGAAGGTCCCCTGGAGAAGGAAATGGCAATCCACTCCAGCACTCATGCCTGGAAAATCCCATGGACGGAGGGGCCTGATAGACTACAGTCCATGGTGTCGCAAAGAGTTGGACACGCTGAGCGACTTCACTTTCAAACTTACAATTCTCAAAGTAGTACATTGTTATATATCCCAGGCAATAATCTCTCTGCCTAAATTTCCTTTCATTCCCTCTGAGTCATCCTCTGGGTTCAGTACTTTTGATTCCTGGGTAAGACCAGGAAGATCCTTTCTTAATAGACCCACTCAGCTCTGTCGCTCCCCAGGATACAACAGAGTGGGCCGACTTTCTAATATTCTCTCACTGTGCGGCCTCCTCCACCTCTGGAGTCCAGTGCGGCTAACAGTGTTCCACTCATCGCTGTTGCACCTGTCCCTCTCCCCTGGTCATCTGGCCATCGATCCCTTCTGGCCATGTATGTTTCTTGTGGTATTCTTTTTGTTTCCAGCACCGCCTTTCTTAGTGGTCCTTATCACCTCACCTTTTCACTTGTTTCTTGACAGTTATTTTCCTCAGTAAAACTTCACTTTAATAATTCATATCCTTATGTAGAAACCTTTAGTGGCATTCTGTTGCATGTTCTGGAAGATCAATATTGTTGGCTTTCATGAAGCAATGTATAGAGTGATGTAGAACTTGGGTGTTGGTGTCACGTATAATTCTGTATGTCCTCAGGTTTCTGAATCCGTGGATTCCACCAACCATGGATTGTAAATATTCAGGTACAAAATCTGAGAATGTTCCAAAAAACAAATTTGAATTTGCTGTGCAGGCAACTATTACATAATATTTACATTTTATTTACAATTATTTCTGTAGTATTTACATTGTGTAAAATACTGTAAGTAATCTAGAGATGATGTATGTGGGAGGATGTGTGTAGATTACATGCAAATACTGCTGCCCTTTCATTATAAGGGACTTGAGCGTCTGGGGCTATTGGTATCCTCAGGGGAGGGTGGATGTCCTGGAACCAAACCCCTGTAAATTCTAAGGGACAACTGTATATATGCTACTCTAGCTAAAGAACTTTAGCCAAGTTACATAATCTTTTAAAGCCATAGTTTCATTATGAATAAAATGAGAATAATAATGGTCCTTCATTATTGTTAAGGTATAAAGGGATATTGCTATTAATAGGAATATTTGGTCAGTGTTTACTATGTGCAAAGCATAATTTTAAGTACTTTGTAAATTTTGATGTATTGAATCCTCACAATAAGCCTGTGATACAGGTTTTTTGTGTGCTTTTTCTTTTTTTTTAAGGAAGTGAAACCTGTGGTTCAGTAATTTAGCCCCAGTCAAGAAACAACCGGTGTTTGTGGTGGAGCAGGAATTCAAACCCAGGTAGTCTGGGTTTGGAGTGTATGTGTTTGCCATTTTTCCAAGCAACAAATAATATCTTTGGACTTGTACACAGCTATGTCAGTAAAAGTTAAACCATGGCTCTTATTAACCTGTTTAAGGCCTTCTACCATCTGATGAAACTCCATGTTTCCCTTCCAAACCCTGAGTCAGCTCTTATCCCTTGGCAGGTAAATCTTTCCTTATTGACTAATTAATTACTCATCTTTTAAACAGATCAGATCTGTTAGTATTCTTCAGGTATAGTTTCCTTTCTAGAATCACCCAAATTAGGGTTTTCTTATGAATATTCAGAGCTGTCCCAAGCGTTTTTAAACACACGCTGCTTTACCAGAATTTTTGTATGTGATTTTTTACTACTTTTCTCTAGGTTATTTAGAGAAAATGCTTACTTGCCCATTTTTTTTAAGCACCACATCTTTGATTCATTTCTTTTGTCCTAGTCTATAGAAAATAACCATTCTTTCTTTTCTACCATGTTTATAAAGACAACCAAAATTCCACTTGTATGACAAGGCTTCCCATACTCACCCACTAAGAGTGGTATTTCTTCCCTCCCCAGGGAAGGATGGCTGCAGCCTGCACTTGGTTCTTTCTTAATGATTGCAGAGCCTTATAATGTAAGCTAATGTTTCTCACCCTTGGCATTATTGGCATTTTGGACTGGATAGTCCTGGGGCTTCCCAGGTGGCTCAGACGTTAAGAGTCTACCTGCAATACAGGAGACCTGAGTTTGATCTCTGGGTCGAGAAGATCCCTGGAAAAGGGACTGGCAACCCATTCCAGTATTCTTGCCTGGAGAATTCCAAGGACGGTGGAGCCTGGCCGGCTGCAGTCCATGGGGTCGCAAAGAGTTGGGCATTACTGAGCAACAACACTTTCACAGTCCTTTTTTGTAGGGGCGTGTCCTGTGCATTGTAGGTTGTTTAGACATATATGTGGCCTCAGCCCATTACATATCTGTGTCAGCCAGCACCACCCCAACTGTGACAATTAAAGAATGTCTCTGAGCTTTGTGAAATACCCTCCAGGAGGTAAACTTTCCTTTTTTTGAGAATCATTGCAGTAGTGGGAAGTGTGACGAGTACAGTTAAGTGTTGGCAATAGATTTAATTTCAAACTCTGACCTTGACATTTGCTACACTGTGGCCCTGATCAAGTTAGTTAGCTTCTGTAGGCCTGTGTCCTCATTAGTCACATCAGGATGATAATACATAATTTGTGGCTTTCTTGTGGAGATGAGTTTGGAGGGATTGCTGGTAAAGCTTTCGGCATAGTGATGAGCACAGGGTGGCTGCTCTGTCTGCCCAGCTGCATTGTGAGCACCCTGAGTCCCCGACCACGTGTTACGGGTTCTACGTCTCTTTGTAGCTTCCTTCATGTTGTAGGCAGTCAGGAATGAGAGGTTATCTTTCCTTAAATGAAGTAAGAAATGTATGTTCCTCTTACTGTACAAAGTGGCTGACCTTTCTGTGATCTGACGGGCTTGTAGATAAAAGTTCCCACTTAGTTTTGAAATGTCCTAGCATAATTGAATCACTTGCTTTTCCAGGGTTTCCCATATACTATTCCCAATCCTTTGATCATTTTTAAGCTGTCCTCGTTTAGTCCTGGTGACCTGTGCAGGGTCAGCAGGGGCCATCCTCTGGTGGTGATGGTGAGAACACCCCCTTGCCTCCACCCAGCTGCTTCTCTGACCTCAGGCGGGGTCTGTTCCCCCCTACCCCCAGCTTTCATTTCTTTTTCTTTTAGAATCAGTTTTATTGAAGTCAGTTTTATGTTTAGCTTTTATTTCTAAAGCTGAAAGAAGAAATGGTGCTGTGATGGCAGTGTTTGTTATTTGTGGTGCATTCAAGATATACCACAGATGATGGGGTTCTAAATACTGTTGCTGTTCTTTAAACACAGCTTTTACTTTCCTATGTAATTGAAAGGGTAGCTGATATTTTACTTTTTAAAACTTTATGGTTTAATTTCATAGCCCTTTCCAGAACCTTTTGAAGAAGTGGCGACTTACCATTAAATGAGGCTTGGTAAGGGCAGGGTGACTTTCCCATGATATGCAGGCACAGTTTTGAATCATTATTCTTTCTGTTAACATGATTATCACAAACATGTATTTTGCTCCTGCGGGCACTCCCTGTTTTAAGTGCTGTCTTTGTGTTATGCTGTCTAGTCCTTACCACAGCCTTAGGAGGCTAGGAGTGTTCTTACCTCCACCCTGAAGGATGTATTAAAAGCTTCTCCAGGTTCCACAGTTACTGTGGGAATCAAGGCTGGAATCCGGATGGTGTGATCCAGAGTCCATGCTCTTGACTGTGGGCTAGTGTTGTTATGGAATGTCTACATGGGAAGATTGGAAGCATTTTACATTAAAGCACGTCTTGTGAAAAGTGTGTGTTCATGTTTCTGGAGATGGTTTACTTTTACATTAATAGTGGAAGTAGCAATTAGATCATTTTAAGGTATATTACTTAATTGGTGATATGTACTGCAGTATGTAAGCTAAGGGACTTTCCAAACGCCTTGCTTTTTCAAACCCACCTTCTGAGGGGGCGGCTGACTGCAGACAAAACCAAGAATCAGGTCCCCACCCAGCAGGCTGTTATCATGAATTTGTCAACACTTAGTACTTATTTACCATTTATATGATCTCACTGGTCCTAGTTATCAATGAATTAATTATGATCAAGCCAATATTGTTCAATTTTTAGAATAGAAAATTGGTTGGTAAGCATTTTTATGCTCTTGGATTTGCCCATGTGGTAGTACATATGATCCTCTACTAACTTGAATTCTCCTCAGAGTGCTGGGTACGCAACTCAGAAATTCGGGGAAGCTGCTCCCTTCAAGGGAATCGGGCCCCTTCCCCAGCTCATTCCTTTGCACTGCTGCAGTGCTAGGCAGTGTTTTATCTGTTGTCCCAACTGTATTGAGAAGTGAAGTACAGCTACTTAACTTTCTCATTAATTTTCGCTGGTCAGAGTTGGAAAGAACAAGGAGCAGGGAGATTCAGGACAGAGCAGATGAGGAAAGTGTCCGTGGCCCTCGTCCTCAGTGACTGTGGCAGGTGTTTCCCACACTTCTCATTCAGTCTAGCGTGTGCTTGTTGGAGTAGCTTGTAGCATTTACCTGTCTGTCCTCTGTCCTCGTGAGGAAGAGAGATCCTCTGGGAGCTTTAGCTTTCCCAGGAGCGAAGCCTCTGGCTTGAGGAGCGCGCTCTGCTGTTATGCTCCGCGTCCACAGGGACCAGTGTCCCGTGTGGTGCTGCAGCCCTGGGCGCTCCCCTGCACGGCCAGCCCCTCTGCTGCTGGTCGGGTCTCCCTGGTGCTGGTTACGAGGCCTTGCCCATGTCATCAGAGGTCGCCCCGTCTCCTTGCCCTGCGTCCTTTGTTCTGGTGTGGCAGAAGAAAGGCGCCCATATTGTGACCAGAGTCAAAAGAGAATGTGCAAAATTGCTCTTGTTCTGTTTCTCTGTGCACTTTAGAATTTAGGGGGAAGCTTTCTGTGGGTGGTGAGCAGGCCCTGGGAGATACTTTCAGGTGAAACTTCTATGTGATTCCCAACTTACTCCTCCCTTTCTGTATGTGACAGGACCGATTTCTAGCACACCGAGGTGGAAAGGGAGTTAGTTTATGTTGTTAACACCAGTAATAAATGACCTTTCGCAAGGTTAAAAGGTGCCTAGACAGAAATATTAGAGACTGTCCTAACCAAGTGCCTTATTTTACAGCTGAATTTGAGGTCAGGGGAGGGAAGAGACTTAATCTGAGCCCTAGCTAGTCAGTTCCTAAACCAGAACTGAAATCTCTTGGCTTCCAGCCCAGAGCTCTGCATGGGGGTCTGCACTACTGCTGCTTCACACCCAGCCCGTGGGGGTGAGCCGTCTCCCTGGAGTGGGATGCAGCCTGTTCCTGGCCCGTCTGTGATTGCTTGACCTGGGGTCTCATGATGGAGCAGATGGCAGCGAGGATCTCTGCTGCCTCCTGCTGATGAGGCCAACTATGTTTTTTAGGCAAGAGAGATACACATTCTTGGTAAGACAAGTGAGATCTAACCTTGAGCATGAAATTTGATTCGCTGATTGTTTTTTTTTATTGTCATAATATTTGGCATAATTTTTTGTAAGATTGCCTATCACTTTTTGATTCTGGATTCTGGGATGCTTTAACTTCACTGGCTGAGAACAAAAATGCTATTTTTGAAAGTAAAATCATTCTTAAGCTATATATTTAAAAAATATATTAGTATTCATTAAAAGAATCATCAGGTAGATCCAATTCATATTATAAATGGGAGAAATGAGACCCAGAGAAATTTAATAAGTGACTTAGCGAAGTTATGTTTAAGTCAGTATCAATACAAGTCTTCTGACTTAGTTCATTTTACCATTTAGTTTGTGCTTCTTATGAGCTAGACATTGTACTGTGAGTTTCTCATATGTTATTTCTAATTCTTTCACATTTCCGTCTAATGGATAATGTCCCCCCTTTTATAGATAAGAAGATGGAAGGTCAGGCAGCTTAAGCACCTTGCCTTGTAAACGAGTGACTGAGAAGTGATGCAGGAGTGGCCTGAGTCCCAGGACCACGATTTGATAGTGTTCCATGCTGTCTCTTAGCTGTTTTCTTCAAGATTTGCGTTATCTTAGTTTATCCCTGAAAGCAACAGTCTTTTCCTTGTGTTCAAGTCTTCTCTTTGTGTTTGTGGTTAGACATAAGCAATATTTCTTGAGGAAGGTCAGCTGTGTTGAGTGCAGTTGTTGTTCAGTTGACCAGTCATGTCCAACTCTGTGACCCCATGGACTGCAGCACACCAGGCCTCCCGTCCCTCACCTCACGGAGTTTGCCCAAGTTCCTGTTCATTGCATCGGTGATGCTGTCCAACCATCTCATCCTCTGACGCCTTCAGCTCCTTCTGCCTTCAATCTTTCCCAGAATCAGGGGCTTTTCCAATGAATCAGCTGTTCACATCAGATGACCAAAATACTGGAACTTTAGCTTCAGCATCAGTCCTTCCAGTGAATATTCAGGGTTGATCTCCCTTAAGATTGATTGGTTTGATCTCCTTCCTGTCCAAGGGACTCTCATGAGTCTTCCCCAGCACCACAGTTCAAAGGCGTATGCTCTTTGGTATTCTGCCTTCTTTACAGTCCAGCTCTCACAACAGTACATGACCACTGGCCAAGACCATAGCCTTGACTATACGGACTTTTGTTGGCAGAGTAATGTCTCTGCTTTTCAATGCACTGTCTAGGTTTGTCATTTCTTTCCTGCCCAGAAGCAATCATCTGATTTCATGGCTGCAGTCACCATCCACAGTGATTTTGGAGCCCAGGAAGAGGAAGTCTGTCACTGCTTCCACCATTTCTTTTCTATTTGCTATGCAGTAATGGGGGTGGATGCCATGATCTTAATTTTTTAAATATTTAGTCTTAAGGTGGCTCTTTCACTCTCCTCCTTCACCCTCATCGCGAGGCTCTTTAGTTCCTCTTCACTTTCTGCCATTTAGAATGGTATTATCTGCATATCTGAGGTGGTTGATGTTTCTTCCTCCTATCTTCATTCCCGCTTGTAACTCATCCAGCCTGGCAGTTCTCATGATGTGCTTAACATATAGGTTAAACAAACAAGGTGACAGCAGACAGCCCTGTCGTACTCCTTTCTGAATCCTGAACCAATCAGTTGTTCCATACAGGGTTCTAACTGTTTTTGACCTGCATGCAGGTTTCTCAGGAGACAGTAAGATGGTCTGGTATTCCCATCTCTCTAAGAACTTTCCACAGTTTGTCATACTTTAGTGTAGTTGATGAAACAGAGATAGATGTTTTTCTGAAATTCCCTTGCTTTCTCTATAATCCAGTGAATGTTGGCAATTTGATTTCTAGTTCCTCTTCCTTTTCTAAACACAGCTTGGACACCTGGAAGTTCTTGGTTTGCATAATGCTGAAGCCTAGCATGCAAGATTTTAAGCATGGTTTTACTAGCATGGGAATGCAATGGCAACCCACTCCAGTACTCTTGCCTGGAAAATCCCATGGACGGAGGAGCCTGGTGGGCTGCAGTCCATGGGGTCGCTAGGAGTCAGACACGACTGAGCGACTTCACTTTCACTTTTCACTTTCATGCATTGGAGAAGGAAATAGGAACCCACTCCAGTGTTCTTGCCTGGAGAATCCCAGGGACGAGGGAGCCTGGTGGGCTACTGTTATGGGGTCACACAGAGTCGGACACGACTGAAGTGACTTAGCAGCAGAGATAACTGCAATTGTCTGATGGTTAGCACATTCTTTGGTATTGCCCTTCTTGGGAATTGGGATGAGGATTGACCTTTTCCAGTCCAAGTGGCCACTGCTGGGTCTTCCAGATTTGCTGACATAATGAATGCAAAACACTGACAGCATCCTCTGTTGAAGTGAAGTCGCTCAGTCATGTCCAACCCTTTGCGACCCCATGGACTGTATGTAGCCTACCAGGCTCCTCCATCCATGGGATTTTCCAGGCAAGAGTAGTGAAGTGGGTTGCTATTTCCTTCTCCAGGGAGTCTCCCACATTGTAGGCAGACACTTTACCATATGAGCCATCAGGGAAGTCTTGTCCTCTAGGGATCTGGATAGTTCTGTTGGAATTTCATCACATTCACTAGCTTTATTAACAGCAGTGCTTCTTAAGGCCCACCTGACTTCACGCTCCAGAATGTCTAGCTCCGGGTGACTCATCACACCACCATAGTTTATTAAGATTGTTCATTAAGATTGTTTTATACAGTTCTTTTATGTATTTTTTTTCATCTTTTCTCAATCTCTTCAGTGTCTACTAGGTCTCTACCATTTTTACCCTTTGTTGTGCCCATCTTTCGGCAGAATGCTCCCTTGATGTTTCCAATTTTCTTAATGAGATCTCTAGTCTTACTTTTGTTGTTTTCTTCCATTATTAAACACTGTTCATTGAAGAAGGCCTTCTTGTCTCTTCTAGCTGTTCTTTGAAACTCTGCTTTTAATTGGATATGCCTTTCCCTCTTTAATTTTTCCCTTCTCTTTGTTCTTCTGCTGTTTGTAAAGCCTCCTCAAATAACTGCTTTGCCGTCTTGCTTTTCTTTTTCTTTGGGATGGTTTTGTTCACCGCCTCCTGTACAATACTATGGACCTTTGTCCATAGTTCTTCAGACACTCTGTCATATAGATTTAATACCTTGAATATACTTGTTACAATTGCGAATTCATACAGGATTTGATTTAAGTCATACCTGTTGGCCTAATGTATTTCTCAGTTTTCCTTAGTTTAAACCTGAATTTTGCTGTCATGATCTAAGCCACAGTCAGCTCCAGGGCTTGTTTTTGCTGACTAAATACAGCTTCCCCATCTTCAACTACAAAGAATGGAATCGGTTTGATTTTGGTATTGACCATTTTGGTGATGTCTGTGTGTAAAGTTGTCTCTTGTGTTGTTGAAACAGAGTGTTTGCAGAATTCAGTAGACTTTGTTTGTCCCGCTTTATTTTTTGTTCTCTAAGGCCAAACTTGCCTATTACTCCAGGTATATCTTGACTTCCTACTTTTGCATTCCAATCCCCACTGATGCATAAAATATCTCTTTTAGGTGTTAGTTCTAGGAGGTCTTCTAGGTCTTCATGGAACTGTTCAATTTCAGTTTCTTCGGCATTGGTGGAATGGGCATAGACTTGAATTACTGTGAGGTTGAATGGCTTGCCTTGGAAATGAACCAAGATCATTCTCTCATTTTTGAGGTTGCACCCAAGTCCTGCATTTCAGACTCATTTGTTGATTATGAGGGTTACTCTGTTTCTTCTATGGGGTTCTTGCCCACGGTAGTAAATATAATGGTCATCTGAATTAAATTTGCCCATTCCCGTCCATTTTAGTTTGCTGATTCCTAGGACGTCATTGTTTATTCTTACCATCCCCTGCTTGATCACTCACAACTCACCTTGATTCATGGACCTAACATTCCAGGTTCCTATGCAGTACTGTTCTTTGCAGCACCGGATTTTACTTTCAACAACCAGACACATCCACAACTGAGCATTGTATCTACTTTAGCCCAGCCACTTTATTCATTCTATTAGTATTTCTCCTCCACTCTTCCCCAGTAGCATATGGGACACCTTAGACCGGGGGGACTCATCTTTTGGTGTCATATCTTTTTGACCTTTTTAAATAGTTCATGAAGGTTCTCATGGCAGGTATAACGGGTGGTTTGCCAATCCCTCCTCCAGTGGATCTCCTGTTGGCCTAATGTATTTCTCAGTTTTCCTTAGTTTAAACCTGAATTTTGCTGTCATGATCTAAGCCACAGTCAGCTCCAGGGCTTGTTTTTGCTGACTAAATACAGCTTCCCCATCTTCAACTACAAAGAATGGAATCGGTTTGATTTTGGTATTGACCATTTTGGTGATGTCTGTGTGTAAAGTTGTCTCTTGTGTTGTTGAAACAGAGTGTTTGCAGAATTCAGTTAGACTTTGTTTGTCCCGCTTTATTTTTTGTTCTCTAAGGCCAAACTTGCCTATTACTCCAGGTATATCTTGACTTCCTACTTTTGCATTCCAATCCCCACTGATGCATAAAATATCTCTTTTAGGTGTTAGTTCTAGGAGGTCTTCTAGGTCTTCATGGAACTGTTCAATTTCAGTTTCTTCGGCATTGGTGGAATGGGCATAGACTTGAATTACTGTGAGGTTGAATGGCTTGCCTTGGAAATGAACCAAGATCATTCTCTCATTTTTGAGGTTGCACCCAAGTCCTGCATTTCAGACTCATTTGTTGATTATGAGGGTTACTCTGTTTCTTCTATGGGGTTCTTGCCCACGGTAGTAAATATAATGGTCATCTGAATTAAATTTGCCCATTCCCGTCCATTTTAGTTTGCTGATTCCTAGGACGTCATTGTTTATTCTTACCATCCCCTGCTTGATCACTCACAACTCACCTTGATTCATGGACCTAACATTCCAGGTTCCTATGCAGTACTGTTCTTTGCAGCACCGGATTTTACTTTCAACAACCAGACACATCCACAACTGAGCATTGTATCTACTTTAGCCCAGCCACTTTATTCATTCTATTAGTATTTCTCCTCCACTCTTCCCCAGTAGCATATGGGACACCTTAGACCGGGGGGACTCATCTTTTGGTGTCATATCTTTTTGACCTTTTTAAATAGTTCATGAAGGTTCTCATGGCAGGTATAACGGGTGGTTTGCCAATCCCTCCTCCAGTGGATCACATTTTGTCGGAACTCTCTGCTATGATGTGTCCATCTTGGGTGGCCCTGCATGGCATAGCTCATAGCTTCACTGAGTTATGCAAGCCCCTTTGCCATGACAAGGCAGTGATCCATGAAAGGGATTAAATATCTGAAACCTTATATTCTTACTGAGAACACTTTGCTTGTCTCAAGTGTCTCATATTCATTGAAATTCATTTTAACACATTTGGATAGTGGATCATATTAATTCTTACCTAAGCAGCTTCATACACAGTGAAACAACGAAGAACTATGAAAGAACAAAGGTGGAAAGTTAGGAACAACTTGTTCATGAGATGGTAGTGAAAGATATTTTTGGGAAGATGCTGACATTTTAACTTGGAGTTAATATTTGATGATTGAAGTGAAATTTTAGTTGAAATAATTAAAAATAGTTTAAACTTTCTAAAAGTCTTATTCCTTTTACTTCCACAGACTGGAAGTCATCAGTGTACTTGTCCATTAATTTCTTGTACTTCTCAGAATTTCTCTTACTACTCATATATAAGAACTCCATGTGATACTTCAGTTTGCACAAAGAAGATGCATAAATGCCAGTGAATATATACAGACTCATTGAATTCTGTTCCCTTCAGAATTATAACCTTATTCTCAATGGAAACATATAATGCTATGTTTCATACTGTTGGTCTTTTGGCATTTTAAACATAATTTAAATATATTCTAGTTGAAGTATTATCTAAAACATTAAATATTAATTTTAGGGTAAAAAAGTCAAAGCCTCATGGAGATGGGAAACTTTATTTGTTGCTATGTATTAAACATCTGTAATCGTATGCAGCCTGTTATAGGAGCTCAACTGATGCTCAGTCAGTGAAGTCATGTGAAAGTATTTCCAAGGAAAAGTTTTTTAAATGAATGTGAGGATTTTCATCTTGGTTAAAAGACTCATGTTCCTTCTACTTTCCTTGCGAAATCTCTGTGCCTTCACTTAATAATGTTTTGTCATCTTAAAATTGTTTGGGCTTCCCTGGTGGCTCAGCTGCTAAAGAATCTGCCTGCAGTGCGGGAGACCTGGGTTGGATCCCTGGGTTGGGAAGATCCCCTGGAGAAGGGAAAGACTACCCACTCCAGTATTCTGGCCTGGAGAATTCCATGGACTGTATAGTCCATGGGGCCGCAGAGAGTCAAACACAACTGAGGGACTTCCGCTTTCAAGATTGTTTAGCCAGAAACTGAAGATAGACAGAAGCATTGGGTTTTTGCTGAGAACTTTTCCGAGTTGTTCAGTATTATATATCTTCTGCTTGTCTTTTCCTCATTTCCTTGTCTAATGTGATCAAGACCACCAAACGACTTAAAATGTTTGGATGAAGATGTTTATCAAATGCAAATGTTTATTGAGCATGTAGAATTTGTAATATATGGGAACATGGACTCTATTTTAAAATATTTTTTTTTCCTTATGAAAAGAAAGAATTCCCCTCTTATGGAAATAATTCCAGAAAAACTTTGGCCTAGCATTTAGGTCACCATACTCTGTAATTTTTGCTATATACATATTTACACAGACACACACGGTACGTATGTGAGTATCTTGGTTTAGCAGTTTCTTTTAATTCAGTGCTGTATAGTTTATAGCCTGGGTACCAAAGCTATCTTCTCCTTTCCTATAATATTAGAAATGTACAGACATCATTAGCCATTATGGGAATGCAGATCGGTGAGATACATACTTCACACCCACAAGAGTGACTAAAATGAAAAGACAGATAGCAAGTATTGATATCCTGAAAAAATTGGAATCCTTGCACGTTGCTGATGGGAATGTAAAATGATGCAGCCATAGGATAAAACAGTTCGGCAGTTTATTGAAAGACTAAAGATAGAGTCACAGTATGACCCAGCAATTGCACTACTAAGAAAGATAAAGACATCTCTGCATAGAAACCTGTACACGAATGTTTATAGCAGTGTATTTATAGTAGCCATAAAATGGAAAGAACGCAAATGTTCATCATTGAATAACTAAACAAAATGTATTTTCAGTGGGAAATTATTTGGCATTTAAAAAAAATGAGGTATTGCTACGTGCTACACATGTATGAACCTTGAAAGTATTGGGCCAGGTACAAAAGACCACTCTGATTCCACTTGTATAAAATGTCCAAACCCAGGAAAGTAGATTAGTGGTTGCTTAGGGCTAGAGGAGTTGGAAGGAGACAGAAAGTGACTGCTAATGGGTGCAGTATTTCGTCTTTGTGTGATGAACATGTTCTAAATTATATAGTGATGACCGTTGCACATCTAAAAACCATTCTATTGTACACTTAAAAGGGTGAATTGAAAAAAAAAGGGTGAATTGTGTGACATGTAAATTACATCTCACCAAAGTTGTTATTTTAATAAGCGTATGTTTAAATGCATTTGCTTCTGTGAGCATAAATTATCTCCAGAATGATATACACTGGTTGCTTAAGGAGCTGAGTTCCTATTGTGCCTTGTAATGACTGTAACTATTTTACAAATAAATGTTGAATAATAAAAGTATTAATAACTCCTTCCTGATTCTATGTGATCAGGTCCTTCAGGGGTTAGATTATCTCCACAGTAAGTGCAAGATCATTCATACTGACATAAAGCCGGAAAACATCTTGATGTGTGTGGACGATGCATATGTGAGAAGAATGGCAGCCGAGGCCACCGAGTGGCAGAAAGCGGGCGCTCCTCCTCCTTCAGGGTCTGCAGGTGAGAGGCTGGGCCAGCTTTGTGTCAGTCTGTGTAGGGGCATTGAGAGCCTGCAAAGGTTTCATAGGAAGCAGTTGAGTTAAATGTGTACATGTTAGAAACTTGCATAAGAGCCCGATGACTGGTAATAATAAGTAGACCTTTTTCTTGAGAAGGAAGATGCTTCAATTAAGTTGTACTTTAATATTTGAATTACTTAGCTTTGTCCTCCCTTAAAAGGTCACTGACTTCTTCTTACTGCTGCTTCATTTTCATTTGAACGCTGTCTGCGTTGGCCACTTCTACAGAGGAGTGTATAGTAACAGGTTTCCTGTAGCCAACCTACAATCATCAGAATGCTTTCTTGCCTCCATTGAGCATAGTTAACATCAGTGTAACTGGTGCACTTAACATTAGTTACAAGAACTTCAGGGTGAAAGAAGATCAACTGACTTGAGCATTGGTGTATGAAGTTTTATTTCTGGTTGTCACAAGATGTCAAGGTGGCCGTGAAGTGTGGATGATGCTTTCCTGCTCTCTGCACGTGCTTTCTGCCCTAGTGTATTGCCAGGTAGCACAGGGACTGCAGAGTGAAAGCCCTCAAACCGAGGCTTTGGCAGATGAACCACTTACGAATCTTGTTTTCTACCGTCAGGTTGCTGTTTAGTCTGTTAAGCTTTTGACGTTGGCCAAGTCTGTTCATGTCATTTCTAGACTATTTGCAGTAGTATTGGATCTATTTTAGTTGTATGAACTTGTGAAATAGTTTTCAAACATAGATGTGGAAATTAATTGTTCATTTCTTTTGTCTATAAACAATTTGGGTTTTGTCACTCTTCTCCATTTTTCTTACCAGTCAGTGTTTTGTGATTGCGTTTTTGAAATGAATAAGTGTTTAATTTCAGATTAATAAGAGAAATGACTCCATGTGAACCACTATGGCTTTGCTTTTTAAGAGCCAATCGTTTGAGTTGGATAAACTTTCTTTAGGGCTCTATGATTAACAAGCTTTAATATTTAAAGCTATTTAAAGTTGTTTAAGTTAATAGCCATTAAAAGGCAGTAGTTATTTCATTTTACAGTTCAGATTACCTACAAAAAGATAGTATCTGTTTCACTCTAAATGTTCACTTTATTTTGTTTTGTTTTTAGTGAGTACCGCTCCACAGCAAAAACCTGTAAGTACTTACACATATACTTCTATTACCTCCTTGTCAGAAGTGACTAGTCATTATTAAACTTTTCTAATTGTAACAGTTTTTGTTTCTTTCTGCAACAACTTTTCTCTAAGGGTTGTTTGAGGGAATTAGTTTTACTTTTTGTTGTTGTTGTTGTTGTTCCTTTCTCAATCACAGATTTTGTCATGTATTTTAGTGTAAAAGACAGCCATGTTTATAAATGCTGTGTATCCTTGAATATGCAAGACAATGTTTTGAAAAAGTGAAGTGATTTTTAGAGGTGGGATAATTAGAGCTGTCCCAAATTCTGTATTTTCCTTGTGTACTTTCTGGAGTGCTGTTGGCTGAGTCTGATAAATGTGAGGTTATAGAGATAGGGTTTTAAGTGTGATTATTCCACAAACACTTTCTATTATTTCTGATTTGCCTCTAGGTTACCTGTTTTTTCTGAAGCTGCTGTTCTAATATTTTTCCAGCTAGTAGTTAAATGTGAAAGAGCATTATCTTTGTAGTCCTATCAAAATACCAAGTGTGAACAAATGAATCAGGCTGTTTGGAATTAAATTCTAGCCCAGAGGATCTAAACCTCGTTTAGGCTTGGTTCCAGTTAAGCATAGAATATATGTATATCTCAAGTTGATGGGTCACCTGCAAGTTTTAAAGGTCTTTATGACCCAAAAGCCCTTGGAAGGAAGTGTGCAGAACTCCAGAGTGCAGCCAGCAGCCCTCTGCAGTGGGAGTCAGCAGGAGGAGGAGCTGTAAGGATTCTGCCCCTTGGCCCACTGAGCTCTGCTGTGGCTTAAGCAGCGTGCTTTGATTATTGGTTCTGTGAAAGACTGGAGGATCCCATTGCCAGGACTTTCCGAGTCAGATGGCCATGACTGGAGGCAGACTGAAACTGTGGCTTTCTCTTTTTTTCCCTTTACTTCATATGCTCATTTCTTACAGTCCTGCTGTCTTGGCTGTTTTTAACAACTTAGTGTGTGAGACCCGAGCACAAACAGCGCTGTTGACCAAACATGAATGAAGTACACCTGTTTTGGCAGACAGTTGAATAAGACAGTAAAGAGAGGGAACATAAAATGCTTTATAGACAGGCAGCAGCAAGAGACGCTTCTTGTCTAAAGGCAGAAATGCCTCGGCATATTTAGTTCTTAGAATTTAAAGGGAAAAGGCTTGTTGGATTTAAGCTGTATCTCTCCATTGGCAGGAGCTGGTAGTAGTCCTGCTACTTGATATCAGCACTGGTTGTTTTTTTTTTCTGGCTTTGCTGCAACGCTAACCATATTGTGGATCTCATGTTTGGGCATGTGATTTTAATTGAATAGACCTGAGAAAACAGACTGTGTTGGTATTTGCCATGTTGCCAGCACTTAGACGCTGTTGCATAGTGCTTTAAAAAGAAGCAAACTAACCTGTGCTATTTTCCTAACATGTTGTAGATAGGAAAAATATCTAAAAACAAAAAGAAAAAAATGAAAAAGAAGCAGAAAAGGCAGGCTGAGTTACTGGAAAAGCGCTTGCAGGAAATAGAAGAATTGGAGCGAGAAGCTGAAAGAAAAATAATAGAGGAAAACGTCACGTCAGTTGTACCTTCCAATGAGCAAGATGATGAATACCACCCAGAGGTGAAGCTAAAAACAGCAGGACTGGAGGAGGTTGCCGAGGGAGAGGCTGCGCATGACAATGGTCAGTGAACCCTGGAGAGTGGGCTGCACCCCAGGGCCTCACGCACCGGGACTTGGTGCTGCTGTGTTTCAGACCTGAGGGCGATTCCAAGTCTTCCCTGGAGCTGTCTGATACTTGCTTTGTAAAATATGCACCAGAAATATGTTTCAATATAGTTTCTGTTTTTTAGTGGAAAATGTCTGAGAAGCACCATGTCTTTATCATGTTAATGACTGTCCTTCATTTTGTAATTAAGCTTTGACTTAACGGAATGTACCCTTAGACAATCTCTGAAGATTATAAGGAGAGGGTAGAAAATGGAAGTACAGCTCTATTTGTGCTCATTTTCTCTAAGAGCTAGCTTTTTCTAATAAGAGCAGCCTAGTTATTTAGTAAATGAAAAATAAGATAGAGAACCTGGAAATTTACCCTGAGAGCCCAGAGGTGTTTGCTGTGTAGCAAGTGAAATTAGCACGTTCAAACATGTCTCTTGTTGGAGAGGATAAATGCCTAGTGCACTCTGTTAAGGAGAGTGACAAGTTCTAATTCTCACCCTTCCACTTCTTAAGGTGAAGCTGAGGACCAGGAGGAGAAAGAAGACACTGAGAAAGAAAACACTGAGAAAGATGAAGACGATGTTGAACAGGAGCTGGCGAACATAGATCCTACCTGGATAGAGTCACCGAAAACTAATGGCCATATTGAGAACGGCCCCTTCTTACTGGAGCAACAGCTGGATGATGAAGACGACGATGAGGAAGATTGCCCAAATCCTGAGGAATGTAACCTCGATGAGCCAAATGCAGAAAGCGATTACACATATAGCAGCTCCTATGAACAATTCAACGGTGAATTGCCAAATGGACGACATAAAATTCCCGAGTCACAGTTTCCAGAATTTTCCACATCATTGTTCTCTGGGCCCTTAGAACCTGTGGCCTGTGGCTCTGCACTTTCTGAGGGATCTCCCCTTTCTGAGCATGAGGAAGGCAGTCCATCCCATGACAGAAGCAGGACAGTTTCAGCCTCCAGCACTGGGGATTTGCCAAAAAGTAAGTGTCCCTTCCCATGAGCTCTGCTTTCAGCCCCTGAGGGTCACGCCCTCAACATACTGGGAAGGGGATTGCCTGGAGGAGGTATAGCCGTGTATGTATGCAGTAAGCACTTTTATTTTATTACTTTTGAAACCGTAAGTTAGTGTAATTTAAAAAATATCCTGGATCACTAGGATTTCTGTTGCCCCCTGCATATCAGGTCCCATTTCTGAGTTTCTTTTTCCCTTCTTCTGTCTTAGTTAGTGATGATACCTTTGCAAAAGTTTTCCAGTCTAGCATTTTACCCTGTAGCTTTCTATAGTGTACTTCCATCTGATAATGCTATGTTTAGTTTTTGGGTTTTTGTTCTGCTTCATTTCTAGTCAAGGGAAGATGTGCCTGCTCTCTATCTGTACTGAGGAAAAAGTATCTTTATTTTGATAGCTGTTCTTGATTACACTGCTCTCCTGTTAAAATTTTAAAGGAAGTGACGTAGGTTTAAATGTGGTGATGATCTACATCAAACCCTGATTTCGAGGGTGGATGGATGCCACATGATGTATCTCTGCCTGTAGTGTGCTGGGGGCACTTCAGGAGGCAAACACTGTGTCACAGTTGGCTTGCACTCTGGCCTACAGTGGAAAAGCTCAGAAACCTCCTCTGCTCCCTCTGCTGACAAGAATGTTAACACATGGCAAGTCCGTTGATGAGCCAGCCCTGCAAATAGCTCAGGATGTTCTGCAGCCCCAGAGACCTGCGGAGTCCTGTTACTCACTGGCCACAGCTAGTCATCCTAAGGATGTGGTTTTTCTTGTAACTTGGATAGACGTATTCTCCTCTTGTCTACCTTTACTCAGACCAGAAGGTTTGAAAGTGCTTGAAATGCTTTCACAGCAGTGTGGTTTCATCTAAGGAAAAACTCACCTGTTATTCTCCTTGGCTCTCCTACTCCCATACTACTGCTGACACTTCAGGTACCAAGTGCATGTGTAGGCTTTCCTACACTGAATAGCTCTCCAGCGCCAGCTCAGTGTCTCACAATTTAAGTAAAGTTTGACACTGCCTGGAGATAGTGTCACATGCCAGGATCTAGGGCTGAGTTTCATCAGACTGTATCAGTCCCCCACCCCAACCCGTCACAAGTCCAAGTCGTCATCTCTACTTCTGATAAGTTCTAAATCGGAGGTTTCCCTGATGCTGTCCTGGGGTTTGATTAATTTGTTAGAGCAGCTCACAGAACTCAGGAAAACAGTCAGCTAGCTGCTGGATGGTCTGTTGATGAAGAAAGGATGCAAGTCAGCGACAGCCGGATGAAGGGATGTGCAGGGCATGGTGTCTGGGAAAGGCATGAGGCTTTCATGCTCTTTCCTGAATCACCCCTTCTCTGACGTATCTCCCGTATTCCTCTGTGGTACAGACTCACTGATTCTTTTTTCTTTCAATTAACAGATCCAATTGTGTGTTGTTATCATTTACAGCTTTTTTTTTTAAATTCCAGAATTACCCCAAATTTGGCCTTTGTCAGCCTCTTCGAGTTGGTTCTTAGGTCCTTTTGACACAATCTCATTGTTCTCCAGGTGCCTCCTCACTCTTCTAGAATCACGTGTCCCAGGTTCATACTTGGGATAGGACCCAGGCTGGATTCAGACTTGTTGCCGAGTAGTTTTTGCTATTAAGATCTTGTAAATGTTTTATAATGTACATAATGTATAGGAACAGTAGTATGTAAACTTTATAAACCTGCATATATTGAAATGAATGTTCAAACATCCTTTATTGATGGAGCAAACAGTATAAAAAGGTTTAGTAATGTAGCATGGTCTCTTCCCCATTTATTTTTAAGACCTAATATCGAGTGTCTGTGTGAACGTGGCATGCTTGCTGATCTTCTGGGAGAAAGAGCAGGTCTGGTTTTCCCACTGATGCCAGTCTCTTACCAAGCTGACCTTTTCGTTCATCCAGTCATTTGTTTGGAGGCACTCAGTCTGGGTTTTCAAAGCCTGGTCGTTGGAGAACTGTGGACCACCTCCACGCAGAGGTGCTTTGTTTCCTGTTGGGAGGATCCTGTCCTGGAGGCTAGCAGTTGGCCACGGAGCACTAAACCATGGGAAGTGGGAGAAGTAGACTTCACTCAGTTTGTGTGGATCCTTATGTATCAGGAAATAGTAGAAGAAATGCTGGGGCTGGAATGAGAAGATTGAGGATCACCTTATGTGCCAGGCTAAAGAATGTGAGCTCCCTGGAGTAATTGTGTAGCCACTGAAGGTTGAGAGGAGGAGGCAGGCTTCCTCTTGGATTATTAGGTGCTGGGTATATATATATATATATATATATGTAAATAATATTATGTATTTATTTTAATATTTTAATATTATATACTATTAAAGAGGCCTGGGAGCAGGGTGGCGCCTGCAATGCTCATATCCTGTCGCCCTCACGTCGTGGTGGCTGTGTCAGTGGCAGTGCTTAGCTGGGCGTTGGAGCACAGCTCACACTCTTCTCTCCCCGACTCTTGCTCCCTAGACTGTTTGCTGCAGAGCAGTTCAGAGAGGACTTTTTAAAGCACACTCCCCCCCTCCCATCTTCAAGATATTTCCATGTAGCACACCCCCAGAGGCGTCATTCTCTGAAGCTTGCAGCCCTGCACAGGCCGTCCCTAGCGCCTCTCCTCCTGATGCCGGCCCCACCCACCTCTGTCTCCCCTCCTTGCTCTGCTCCTCCCACACGGTCTTTTTTCTGAAGTTTCTCGAGGGCGCAAGTTTATTTCTGCCTCTCTGCGCTTTGTGCTTGCTGTCATGTCTGCCCAGAGCCTCTCTCCTTCGTGCTGTCCTGCATTCAGACCTCTCCTCAAACATCACCTTCTCAGAAAAGACCCTTTGGGCTGAATGCCCTCATCAGTGATCCATCTCTGTTCTCTGCTTTTTTCTTCTTAGCATATAGGGTTACTTGACATAGTATGTGAATCGTTTTATTTACTTTATCATCCATAGTCTCAATGAGCATGTGAGTTTCCTAATTAGGGTGTGGTGGCAGAACCTTGTAGGTCTCGTTCATGCTCTTCTGGTGCCCGGACGGCATTGGCCACGTGGAAGGGGCTCGTAAATACTTGGTGAACAGAGAGGTAAGGTTTGCGTGTTAAATCTTGTAGTTCTGCTCTTTCCTTGGGCTGGCTTTAAATCTCCTGCATATAAGGAGAGTATTCAAGCCTTCCTTATAAGGCTGTCTTAAACGTAAAGTATCAGTGAAGGCCTGCACAGTGCCTCACAGGTAAGTGATGGTGGCTGCTCATCATGGCGGCCCCACTGGGCGGCATCTTGCTGGCACCCAGGCTCAGTAATGGCATGCATACAGTGTCACTCAGAGACTTAATAGACCCAGCCCTCCCTGAAGCGAAATCTTCCTGCCTTTCTCTTTGCACTTTTCATTCCCTCCTTAGCAGAGAACAAGGATGGGCCATGATATAGTTGCATAATAGTGACTGAATCAGAAGAGGTGATCTGATTTCTGGGCAAAGCAAAATCTGTATGATTATGTAGCAAGTGTGTACGTCGCTGTATTTAAATGGGCCTTTTTGAGTGTTGTAGTCTGATAACCTTTCACAGACACTTAGAGCAGGAAACTGTCACACTGAGAAAAGAGATACAAACTGATTCTCTTTTACCTCCTGTGTGTTCTGAGTACAGTTAAATTTTTGAGGTACTTTTCCAAGTATCATTTGGAAGGCATTGTGTGCTGGGTAGCCATGCACAGACATAAACTAGGAGGCTAACAGCAGGTCACCAAAGAGATTTTGTCTGGTGCTCATAAACCAGGGGTGTTAACTGCAAAGAAACCGTACTGGTGGTCCCTGGATTAATGGTGGTCTGACTTTATGATGGCTGCAAAAGTGGAACGCATTCTGTAGAAGCTGTGCTTCACGCTTGGAGTAGTGGCGCCCACCACACGGCTTCTCATCCTTGGCTGGTCCCTCTCTGGCCTGAATAGAAGCCTTGGCCTCAGAGGGCACATGGGGTGGAGCCCCTGGCTCTCCTGTGTTTGGTCTTCTTTTGTTTTGGGAGGTGAGGATGATCCTTTTCTCTTCCTCCTTTACTGAGAACTGAGCCTCACGGTGTTTAAGTCATTTGTAACTTGTAGATGTTGAAAATTAAACTTGAATCCAGTTCTGCAAAGCTCCAATTCCATTGTTGTGCCTGCTGACTCTCCTTTATTTAGTGACACAAGGGATTCATCCAACCATTTCCGGTGCTGGCCATCTGTCTGTTGGGTCAGCGTTTTTGTTTTCTTTGAAACTCAGTTTCTCAGCCCATTCCCTGTTCAGTGTGAACACCTCACATGTCTGGGTGGGTCTCTGTGCTCCACCCTTGTCATTTCTGATTACTGTGTTTCTTTTCCTTGGCTCATACCTGGCCTTTGGTGAGACCTCATGGTGTTACAGCTTCCTCATAAAGAGGGATGTGGGCCTAGGGCAGATAGAGAGAAGGAAACACCAGAGTCTGACTGACTTGGGCTGATCCATCAGTCTGAGGAACAGGTCTTGAGGGCTAAAATGTCACCCAGAGTTCTCTTGCATTTTCTGGCCCCTCCTGGGAAGCTTTGTGGGCACCCCAGGTCCTGGATGCCTCACCCACTCACTGCCCTGCTCATGGTACATGCCACCTGGTCTTGCTGCCTGCCTGGGATGCCAAGCTTCATACAAGGGTCTGCCCCAAAATGGTTGTTCAGTCACTAAGTCATGTCTGACCCTTTGCAGTCTCCTGGATTGCCAGGCTTCCTGAGGCTAACAGCAGGTCACCAAAGAGATTTTGTCTGGTGCTCATAAACCAGGGGTGTTAACTGCAAAGAAACCGTACTGGTGGTCCCTGGATTAATGGTGGTCTGACTTTATGATGGCTGCAAAAGTGGAACGCATTCTGTAGAAGCTGTGCTTCACGCTTGGAGTAGTGGCGCCCACCACACGGCTTCTCATCCTTGGCTGGTCCCTCTCTGGCCTGAATAGAAGCCTTGGCCTCAGAGGGCACATGGGGTGGAGCCCCTGGCTCTCCTGTGTTTGGTCTTCTTTTGTTTTGGGAGGTGAGGATGATCCTTTTCTCTTCCTCCTTTACTGAGAACTGAGCCTCACGGTGTTTAAGTCATTTGTAACTTGTAGATGTTGAAAATTAAACTTGAATCCAGTTCTGCAAAGCTCCAATTCCATTGTTGTGCCTGCTGACTCTCCTTTATTTAGTGACACAAGGGATTCATCCAACCATTTCCGGTGCTGGCCATCTGTCTGTTGGGTCAGCGTTTTTGTTTTCTTTGAAACTCAGTTTCTCAGCCCATTCCCTGTTCAGTGTGAACACCTCACATGTCTGGGTGGGTCTCTGTGCTGCCACCCTTGTCATTTCTGATTACTGTGTTTCTTTTCCTTGGCTCATACCTGGCCTTTGGTGAGACCTCATGGTGTTACAGCTTCCTCATAAAGAGGGATGTGGGCCTAGGGCAGATAGAGAGAAGGAAACACCAGAGTCTGACTGACTTGGGCTGATCCATCAGTCTGAGGAACAGGTCTTGAGGGCTAAAATGTCACCCAGAGTTCTCTTGCATTTTCTGGCCCCTCCTGGGAAGCTTTGTGGGCACCCCAGGTCCTGGATGCCTCACCCACTCACTGCCCTGCTCATGGTACATGCCACCTGGTCTTGCTGCCTGCCTGGGATGCCAAGCTTCATACAAGGGTCTGCCCCAAAATGGTTGTTCAGTCACTAAGTCATGTCTGACCCTTTGCAGTCTCCTGGATTGCCAGGCTTCCCTGTCCTTCACAGCCTCCCAGAGTTTGCTCAAACCCATGTCCCTTGAGTCATTGATAAAATCCAACCATCTCATCCTCTGTCACCTTCTTCTCCTCCTGCCCTCAGTCTTTCCCAGCATCAGGGTCTTTTCTAATGAGTCAGCTCTTCACATCAAGTGGCCAAAGTACTGAAGCTTCTGTATCAGTCCTTCCAGTGAATATTCAGGGTTGATTTCCTTTAGGATGGACTGGTTGGGTCTTCTTGCTGTGCAAGGGACTTTCAAGAGTCTTCTCCAGCACCACAGTTCAAAAGCATCAATTCTTTGGTGCTCAGCCTTCTTTATGGTCCAACTCTTAAAGAGAATCCAACACATACCCCTCTCTACTCCATATGCATGCACGCACGGACACATACACCTCTCCATCCTGCGGAGGAATATTCTCTCTACCCTCGAGTTTAGTAATATCACACTTCTGAGCTAGACGGAATCCAGTAGGGAACTGACGTGATCTAATGAGAAGCAGCTAAAAGTTAAAGGAGCTGAGCGGACTGACCCAGAGGTGAAGGATGGGGAGAAAGGAGAATGGGCAAGTCAGTGTGCATGGGGTCTCTGGGCTGCTTGCCCTCTTGTGAAGTATTTATTTCCCTGAGATGGAGAATTTGAGAACTTAAATTTGTTGAGCTCACCTTACAGGATTCCAGGCCTAAATGATCATCCCACTACTTTTCTAGAAAAGGAGTATGCCCTGCAATCACTGTGTACACACATGCAAACCGCTTAACCCAGGCCCTAACTGTCCTGCTGTTTACTCATGCCAGCAAAAACCCGGGCAGCCGACCTGCTGGTGAATCCCCTGGACCCACGGAATGCCGATAAGATTAGAGTTAAAATTGCAGACCTTGGAAATGCTTGTTGGGTGGTAAGTAAAGTGTTCTTTCTTTCCTTGGTTGTGATCATGTATTAGAAGATGCTTTTTCTCTTTTTTAGTGTCTGTGTTCCTCCACAGTAATGTAGTCTGTTCCCTTCCAGCATAAACACTTCACAGAAGACATCCAGACGCGTCAGTATAGATCCATAGAGGTTTTAATAGGAGCAGGTTACAGTACGCCTGCTGACATTTGGAGTACGGCATGTATGGTAAGAGCGGCCTGTGCCCTTTTCCTCCATGTAAAGGCTCATCCCTTTAGTCCCCGCAGTAGGCCAGTCTTACAAGTGCCCATGGCCTAAGCCTTCTGACAGGAGATTGTCCACGGAGGGGTGGGCGGGCAAGGTTTAGAGCTGGCAGGATCCTTCTCAGGTGTGTCCTGCTGTATGTTTTGTTTGGGCTTGTGAGAGACAACCTCGCAAGGCCCTCTGTAGCCCCAGCTACAGACCTCCGCCATGGTGATGGATTTCACGTAGTTCCTGTTGGCTCTTGAAGTCTTGTGGGCTGTACACAGCCTGTGTTTCCCTCACTCAGGCTGAGGAGGAAGGTGAAATAGCTGTGATTTAAGGGAAGGTTTGAGGCAGTCTGACAGACCTGTTACTGGAGAGGAGAGGCTCTCCCCACATACCACTGTTTACGCTCTCTCCTGTTAAGCACAGTCTAGAAACTCTTCTGGCTTACGGCTCTAGGCCGTCTACCCTCGGAGGCACAGCAGCTACGTATGCTGTTGAGTGAGTCTGGTCCCATAGGCAGCTTGCCGATGGTTTTCCTCAGGGCCTCGGGCTGCCTCTTGTTTCTCTGATATACCGGAGCCTTTTTGCTGCCACTTGTGTGCGTCAAAAGCCTGGTTGTGTCTAACGCTCCCAAGTTCCACCGGTATCTGTTCTCACTCCCTCCTTACCTGCGAACCGTTGAGCATGAACAGTCGCTTGTCTGTGAGCCAGTTTCAGTTTCTTTCTTGGTCCTGTCTCTTGGCCAGTTTGTCACCTTTCTCTTAGTGAGCTGAGCTCTGTGGTCTTCTGTTGGAAACGTGGGTGTATCTGTTGCTTCAGGTGTGTTTCATGCTTTTCTTGTATCGTCCCCTGCCTCCCCCAAATTCTTCTCTTCTGTTTCAAGTGAGAGAGCATGTGTATAAAGCTTGGTACTTGTCTTCTCACTAAAAGAGTGAGGAATAAATACAACTGTCTGTGATTTAAAGGTCACTGTCACACTCCTTGTGTGTGTGCCCTCTGATGCTAAAACAGTATGGAAAAAAGAAACTCTGTCTTTCAAGTGTGCAACCAGTATGGCCAAACAGGCCTAGAACAGAAAGTATGCCTTTCTGTCCTCTGATGGGTAATGCCAGAGAATAATTTTAAAATTACATTTCTCAATAAGTATAAAAAACTGAGTCCTTGCTGTGCTGGGTATGGAGAAAATGGTTAGAAGAACTGATGTGTGTCATGGTTCCTTTGAATGTAGGGAAGAAATCACGCACTTTCTGCAGGAGTCCAGGGGCAGGATGGGGTGGAAGGGCTGGGGGGCAGTGGGAGGCAGAGGCCGGGTCAGGAACGGGAGGGCACTTCCGCCAGTTGGAGCTGCAGGGGAGCAGTGTTCTGTTTCCGGAGATGTGAGGTCAGGCCTTACTTGTCTTCAGCTACACAGAAGGGGCCATATGTGGGTTGTCCTGAATTACACTCTTTCAACTCTTTCAACTCTGAAATCTTGTACTTCTAATTTTGGGTGTTAAATTTTGGTGATATAACCAGGAAAAATAGGACAAGATCACAGATGTGGTAGCATAGTGCTGGAGCCATCAGTACAGTTTTTACCAGATTATCTGTCTTGCCCTCGTGAGATACGAGTGTGTACCTCCACACTGCCCCCAGCCCTGCCAGCCCCTGTAATCACTGGGAACCGCGGCTCAGCGTCAGCACTCTCACCATCTCCTTCTACCTCCTCCCTTCCCAAGAAATGAAGTCCTTCAGTGCTTCTAGAGCTGATTATAAAGTTCTTTGTAATTAGTTTAGGGGTGATTTTCTGGGAGTGGGGCCAGCCTCCATTCCCACCCCAGTCCTCCCTGGAAGTCATGACTGAGAGGTCCCATCTTGCTCTCCGTAGAGAAACGGGTGAAGGTGAGGCAGTCATCACCCATCCTACTTCTGTTAGAGTTTAAATACATAACAGTGTATTAAATTTGTCACACCAAGCTGTAATAAAGCTGTGGATTGCTCTTAGTGGTAAAACCCAGGGTTCTTTGTTGTCAATGGCATTACATCTTAGAGACTCCAGTGGAGGGAAGAGTGGCAGCTGGTGCCCGTGCTCACTGGCAAGTGCGTTCGGCCCTGGCAGGGCGGAGCACTCTTGCAGCTGGACAGGGTGGGGTGAAGTAGCTAGGATACGTCAGTGGCTGAATCTCTTGTTCTTTTCTTGAGCTTTAGTGCTCCTCCAGATGTAATGTGCATGATCTAAAAATTTGGTGTGGATCCTGACATTGGTGGTTCTGCATTTTTGTGTCAGAGTCCTTAAATAGGGCTCCATGGTGATCTCCAGTCCGCGCCATAAAGACAGGAAAATGTGCCAGTCTTGACACATTTCACCAAACTGCTTAGGAGTGTTCACATCATGGAAGGAATTCGTGACCTTATTTATTCAGAATGGAGTGCTTTGATATGCGATAGCATTTCAGGAAAGGGGTACCTGGTCTCCCCAGAGCCTGAAGGCAAACACTCTTCCAGAGGAAAGCCATCTGAGGGGATTGGGCCGAGTCCCGAGGGAAGAACCCAGAGTTCTCCAGTATTAAACATGGACAGTAATAATAAAAGTTATATTGAGCGTTGAAACCTGTGGCAAAGTTCAGAGGCTAATATTTCATTATGGTGCACGTTTATCCTATTGTCTATTTCCTATTTGTTAAAATCTTTTAAGCAGAAATCCTGCAATGAAAGATAATATGTTTACCAGACTCTGGACAAAAGATATTGTATATACGAAGAGATTTTTGTGTGTGTCTTTAAATTGATTTTAGAAAGAAGTATTGAGTTTAATCAGGTTGTAACTTACGTTGAAGACAATTTGATACATACAAAAAGAGAACAACATGCAGAAAAAAGTCTCACCATGATTCAAGAATCAGGACCTGATAGCTTGCTGAGGGAGCCTTCACCTTGCCTCTTCCTTACCATTTCATTGACAGGCTTCTTCAAGTTGTATTTCCTTGGAAATACATGGATGCTAATCAAAATGGCCATCTTTACAAAATGCTGAGCTGATGTAGCTTAGTGTTAGGCTGACAGAAATGCATACAAGCAGATTGGAATGGTTTTGGAAATCAATTAGAGGAATGAGGCGAAACCAAGGATGGTAAAGAGCAATTGGTGCTTTCCATGGATCCATCCCTCAACTTCCAGAGCCTTCTGCCTGCATGGGGCTTTTACCCTTTTCTCTTGGCCTGTGTCCTCGGCAAGAACACTTCTGGGCTTTACTGTGTGACCCCCTCGTTGCCCTTGGGCCTGTGGCCAGGCATGAGGCTTTTCACCGTGGGATTGCCAGTAGTGTCCTTATTGCTTTCTGGGTGGAGAGGGCAGGCCCTGTTGTGCACAGATGACCCCCTTGCTCCATGCCAAGACCTGGCACATCTGGGTTCAGCTCAGACCCAGATCTGGTTCAGGGCAGGGATCCTGAGTTCATGAACTCGTGCTCATCGCAGGGTAGCTGGCAAGAGGCTTGTCATCCTACTTCCCTCCTTTCTTAAAAAAAAAAAATAATAATGCAAGATGAAAGATGTGGTCCTGGGCTAAGTGCACTTGCCTTGGTTTGTGAGGGACCCCACCCCAGGCAGATGAGTCTTCCCTTGTGGGTGCCCTCCCTGCACGTTGGCAATCATCAACAGAAGGGGAGAGGGTGGGCCAGTTCGGCTGGGTCTGGAGAGGGAGCGGGCAGTGCAGCAGTGACCCCTGGGCATCGGTGAAGCAGGGATGGGCTCCTGGGGGCCTCCCCAACAGCGCACTCTAATATACAAGAGAAGTAAGTATGGTGGAGACCAGAAGTGGGGTTTGGCTTGTTCTTTTTAAAAAGAATTCTTTTAATTTGTTTAAATTTTTATTTAAAGCATATTTTTTTTAAAATGTGATATTTGATCAATAGAGCAGTAGCAGTTGTCATCTTTGTTTACTGTTAGCAAATTAAACTCATGGTCCTTAGACAGTTTTATAAATAAAAGATATAGACTCACTGGCAGAAATGGAAATAAATACCCCTCCTGTCACCTCACCAGCACTCTAACCTTTACCCTTGGGGGCTGACCCTGTAACCAGGAAGCTCTCCTTGCAAGTGATCTAGCACCTCCTGGCCCAGGGTGACAGCAAGAGGGGCTTCTTTGCTTCTAGAAATTTCCTTTGGTTGAGTCAGAAATGAATGAAGTGATGAGAGTTGTTGAAAGGAGCCTCCAATTACTAAGGATGAAGGTCTTCCCTCAGGAGGGTGGCGACACCCAGCCCAGCTGCAGGTTGCGGGCAGGCTCTGGGCCAGACAGCCCTGGTCCCTGGAGTGTTCTGGCTAGGCCTGCACACAGCTGCTTCCTCTGAAATATATAAGAATGTTTCTGAAGCTTCTTTGAACTTTGGGGAAGAAGAAAAAAAAGCCTGATGTTGAGCCTTTAAAAGAGACTCTGGTTTGATTCAGATCCTCATAAAATGTAGGTCTCTTGTACCAGAAAACATTGCTGGCTTGGACCCAGTCTCTGAAGCGCTTAGCATGTCATCTGTTGTATCCTAGGCATTTGAGCTGGCAACGGGAGATTATTTGTTTGAACCACATTCTGGGGAAGACTATTCCAGAGATGAAGGTAAGTATTGTTGCCTGCTGAATACCGCAGTATGGGTCTACAGAGAGTCTGGGCCTTCTGGAGAACATTGTGTTTTTGCACAGAAATAGAACTGTGTTTGGTTTTCAAACACCAGATTCAGATGCTTTCCCTTAGAGCTTGAAGCCCCCTCAGTCACAGTGACTGGGCAGAGCCTCCCGGCACAGGTGACGCTGCAGGGAGCTTGTGGCCTCAGCCCGCCCCCTCGCAGGCTGGGAGAGGATAGGCCGGATGAACCTGAGGCCTTTCCGTGGTCCTTTTGTCCACTGATCTGCTGCCCATTTCTCTGTCCTGTCGGGGGCTGAATTTAAAACGACGGAATTCTGGCTTGAATTCCATCTGCAAACCTGCCCATCTCCATGCTTACTTGCTTGCAATGCTGGGGTGACCTGGGGTGAGCTGGCCTCAGGTCAGCTGGTTAACTGGCTGTTAATGCTCCAGTCCTGAGGCCTGCCATCCCAGAAGCCTCTGCATGGATGTGCTGCAGACATTGTTGATTTGAATCTATTTCTGATTTTTTACTAATTTCGATTTCCCCCCCCTTCTTTTATCCCATCCTTCCCTCTGCCCCTCCCATTCCCGTATCCTTTTTTTTCTCTCCTCCATAGACCACATAGCCCACATCATAGAGCTGCTAGGCAGTATCCCAAGGCACTTTGCCTATCTGGAAAATATTCTCGGGAATTCTTCAATCGCAGAGGTAGTACCTCTTCTTTTTGAAAAGCGCCACGATGCAGACAGAAACGGAACAGCAGCTGCTGATGGTGGCATTAATGGTGACAAAGGCGTTTGTCTTAAATCCCCAAAGCAGCCCAGCAGAATTGCTGTGCTGATCTCAGAGTTGAGAGGAGGCGGCGTTTGGCCCCGGCTGGGCCCCCTGTGCGCCTCCCCCGAGGGCCCTGAGGCCGAGCCTGTGCTCTGTGCTGGCGGCGCTCTGTTTCTGTCTGCGCGGGCGATAGCGGTGTCTGCATGCAGTGTACTGATTAAACTGTCGTGTGTTTCTGTTTTGCTGGCAATGTTTCCCAATGCAGATCACATAGCATTGATCATTGAACTGCTGGGGAAAGTCCCTCGAAAATACGCTATGTTGGGGAAATATTCCAAGGAGTTTTTCACCAGAAAAGGTAACGGTATTTACATAACACTAATTTTCAGCATGATCCTCTCCCTAAGGAGACATTGTGCATTCACATTTAGGCAGTGGATACAGATCTGAACTTTTACACCTGCGGGATTCTGCTGAAGAAACCTCTCAAGAAATAAAGAATCAATCTGATATTTGTGGAATAAGAATTTTGTGAGAGAACAGTCTTCCGAAAATCCTTTGATCTCCACACCTCTCCTTTACACTAAGCACCGGTCCGTGTATTCAAGTATTTATAAAAAGAGTTTAAACAATTTTTAGAAACCAGCTATACTTGCCTTTCCCTTTTCCATGTTGTTCCTGGAGCCAGAGTGCTTTTGCAGTGGAGCAGAACCCTAGAGAGTGGACTTAATGGCCGTCCGTCTGCATCCTGATTCACGAGTCTGAGCTGGTTCTGTAGGGAGAGTGGGCCTGCGACATCCTGTGTACCTCACATTCTTATACATCAGATCCTGTTCTCCCGGGGCCTCACCTCACACTGTACTGTAGGTGACTTATTTTAATATTATACTTGTTGATCACACCTGGGCATGGCCTAAACACAGCTGTTTGCCCTGGATAGTCCCTAGTTAATGATCAATTTTTAAAAACACCCAAAAGCCCCAGGGGATTTATTTTTACAGAGCCTTTCCTCAATGCCATTGTCTTTCATGTGAACATGGATAGCCCTCTTAATTCATGTTTTTTCAGTGTAGATTTTTGTGTGTGTGTGTGCGGGGGGAGGAGTGCAATTTGCTTTAAAAAATAACTTTTTAAAGTTGATGTAGGCAGGACATGGAGTTTCTAGAAATTTTTGCAAGTACTAGATACTCTGTCTTAACTGCTGTAGTCAAATTGATTCTCCAAATTTGGCTTATTTTTCTATGAGATAAGGCATTCTTATACAGTAGTAATGCTTTATGATTCACTTTGGTGATTTCCAGCTAACCAGTCCTGTCTTGTCTTTTGAATTTCATTTCCCTGTTTTTGCATGAGGCCTGATTGCTAACCATGGCAAAGACGTTGTTTTCCTACTCTACTTACTCTGAGCGCATCAGCCAGACTCTTAAACTTTATTGCGCCCACCCAGTGGGTAACCTGTGAAGTATGTAACTGGATGTAGTATTTTTTCTTTTTTTAAATCTCATCACAGGGAAAAAAATTGTCAGGGGAAAATGTTCTTCAGACATGTATTAGTTTGGTTCTAGAATCTTGGGTCTGAGTCACTCCAGCAGGTACAAAGGTCCCCCTCAGCACACACAGACTTTCTTGTGGTCTCAGGTTGTATTCAGGACAGCACATTCAGTGGCAAAGCTGGGGCTGGAGTGCGGCAGGGGACTGGGCATGGCGTGTTGCATTGTCCTCCAGGCCGCTGGGGGTCCCTTCTGGGGGTGCACCCTCCCTCCGAGGAGGCGTGAGAGGGTGTCTGCAACCCAGGGTATGCTGAGAGCTGATGCCTTTATTGTTTATAAACAGGAAGACACTGTGTACATTGTGAATTTCTGGACAGCAGTATTGCTAAGAGTGGACAGTTTCCTAGGAGATTTCCAGAAAATATTATTTGAACATAGTTGAAGCAAAGAAAGCTCTGGATTATTTTGGCCTGGGATGGCGTGGCTTGGGGACTTGCGTTTATTTTAATCAAGGTAGACTCCTTCCACAGTTTGGAGCCTTTTCAGAGCCTGTAGATGGCCTGAGCCCCATGGGGACTTGGCTCAGAGATGACCTGCCCCAGCCACAGCCTTCCCCCACGCCGGGTGCGGGTGTGAGGAGCGGACGGCCGGAGCAGCAGCCTGACGCGCCGTGCAGCGTGGGCCTGCGGGTGCCCCGAGGCGGGGGGGGAGGCCCGGGAGGGCTCTCAGCCCCACCTCTGGCATCAGCTGTGCTGACGGCCAGCAGGTGCACAGGGCCTTTCCCTTTCGTTGTGCTGCTGCTGCCCTTGGCTCTGTAGCAACAAGGGACCAGCACTGTGCGTGGTGGGGAGGAAGCTGAAGAGGGACAAAAGGCGGGGCCTTGAATGCTGAGAAAATGAAGTCAGGCAAATGATTCGAAGGTGCCTCTGCCCACAGCCTGTGCACAGGTTTGCTCATGGAGACCCTGCTTGGAGACCCTTGCTCCTCCTGGGCTTTGCCTCTGATCTGAGTTACAGGCTTGGCGGGGTGAAAGCTGCCAAGTCCCAACCAAGAGCCAGTGATGGGCTTGGAGCCCTCTCCCCACTGCACCTGCGGGGCTCCTTCAGCAGATGCTGGTGAGTGATGCTGGGGTCCTGATGTGCCCAGTGGCTGAGTCTGGCTCAGGATGCTCTGTCCAGCGTCCTGGCTTTCACACTGGCCTTCCCGTAGTGCCCTTCCTCCTCAGACAGCGGGAACACTGCCCGCTCCCAGAAGGGAGTATAAAGTGCTCGTGTGGACCTTGCTGCTCCATCGTCACATTGTCATGTGTGTGTGTTGTGGAGATTGTGTGGCTGGGCTCTTGTCTGAAGAGCATGTTCGAAGGTGGCCTGCGGAGTTGAAGGGCGTCTGGCGTCCTCGGTAGAGGTGGACTGACACGGAACTGCCTTGTGTGACTGGCAACTAGAGTCCTTTTCTCCTCCCTTTGGATCGTAGGTAGGAAATCCCCTACAATGACTGGGAATGGGGATTTAAATTCTTTCCTGATTACTATTGATTTGTAGTAACTCTGAAACTCGTGAGGGCTTTAGGGCTTTCACAGAACTCAAGGGAACAGTATGGTGATGAGTGAGAGTCTGTCATGAAGTTGACTTCACCGTGTCCCTTGGGATGAAGGGGATGACTGGCTGTAGCTAAAACGTGTGCTGGCATGCCTCCACCGGTGAGGGGAGTGTGTGCATGTTTTAGAAATGATGGGATCTTAAATGGATCCATTTAAGATTTTTTCTAAAATACCTTTGTGCCAGAACTGGTAGAGAAAGGTGAAATTGAAAACTGCCATTCCTTTGCTTATGCCTCCTTGGAAAGCAGGGGGCTTGAGAGGGCCGAGCAGTGGCCTCCTGCTCTCTGTCCTCCCCGTCCTCCTGGGCGGGAAGCACATCTCACCCCCACCTGATGCTGGGGAGGAGGGGCGGGCTGTGTGCCTTACCGCTAAAACTGAGGTGCAGCTGAGTGGCTTTATCTTGCTTAAAATTCAGGATAAAATAACTGCTACTAGTTTGAATCGTTTCTTGGTCAGGCATTTTGAAATTGAGGTGGATTTTTTTGGCCAGAAATGTAATTACTGTTCTCACCATATTAGGATATAATGTTCCAATCTTTCCTTTGAGTGTGGGACTAGCCTCAAAGACATATAAGAAAGGCCATCTTGGTTTGTGTGCCAGGGTGTGGCCCAGCAGAAGGGAGCACCTCTGTGGATCTTGCCCCCCTGCGTTCTTGTATTGGTCTGGGTGTCGGTATGGGTTCCTCCAAACCTGTGCCTGACCCCTAAAGGTGACAGTGTTAGGAGCAGGGCTGTGAGAAGATGCATCAAGTTAGGAATGGTGCAGTACCTTAAGGAGCCACCTGGAGAGCCCGCTGGCCCCCCCACCCCCAGAGGACAGAGTCTCTGCCCTGGAAGAGGGCCCTCACCCGCCCACACGGGCGCCTGCCTTGAGGATGCCGAGGAGCCAGTTGTTGCTGTACGCAGCCTGCGTGGACTAAGGTGTGAACCTAGGAAAGTGATGGCGAGAAAACCAGAACAGTCAGCAGCACACCTCACTGTTCTGCCAAACAGGCATTCTGTGGTGCCATCATTTTAGTAAAAGCTGCTGTGTTGAGGATGGAAATATCAGAGGAGATGGTTATCTTTAAAAAGAAAAAGCTGCTTGATTCTAGATGAGGGTGTTGAGTGTGCTATAATATATGTGACTGATAGTATGTGTCAGATCAGAGAACTTTTAAGTACAGTGGGAAATTTCAGAGCATGCACGAAACTCGTGTGTAGTCAAAGGACTACATTCACAGGCACACCTTCAGGGTAAGTGATGTCCAGTAGAAGCAGGACAAAAGTGCAGGAGAGGGTGAAGCTCGGGAGCTGGGTTTCCAGTCTTTTTGTTTTTGTTTTTTTCTTCTGGCTGTATCTCTCCACTTGTGGGAACTTAGTTCCATGACCAGGGATAGAAGCTGGGCCCCAGCAGTGAGACTGTGGGGTACCAATCACTGGACTACTAGGAAATTCTCAGGAGCTGGGTTTTAGTAGAGGTACTATTCTTGATTTTTAACTTTCAGATGAAACTTTCTAGGTTGATTTTTAACTTATCTACAGAATTACCTAAAATTCATCACATTATCTTATTTCTGTGAAGAGAAAAGCTCCTGTGTGGTATTTGGCCTGCACTGCCTGGGCACTGCCCCACGTGATCTACTTAGTTTCAAGTTTAAAACCTTGATCATAGCATTTCCATGTAGCATACGCAGTGAAGACAGGAGGTAGCCCAGGTACGCTTACGGTGGTTTGTAAACTTGAGAGCCGCCCAACCTGGCAACACTGCGGGGGAAGGCCGAGGTGTCAGTCGAGGCCCTGCTCTGTCCTGCAGGTGCCAGATGCTGAGATGGGCCTGCAGGTGCGTGTCGGCTTGGCTGAGCTCAGTGGGCGCTTGATTCTGCAGAGAACTAGAATAAAGTGTCTTCATGCTTGTGAGTCTTAAAGCCTTTGAACATAAACTGCTTTAACTCTGATTTTATTGGGAGCATTAATTCTGTGTTATAAGAAGTCTGGTTTTTCCTCTCTGTGATAAACTCTCTCAGGACCCGAGCTCTGTGTGAGCAGGGGCTCGGGCTGCCAGAGGAAGTGGAGTTCTGTACACAGTGGGTACATTTGAAGTCTTCACTGGAGTCCCAGTCTTTGCTGTAGGTGGTCTTTGTGAGCTGGAAGCAGGGTGGGAGTGGTCCTTGTGCTGGGCCAGTCCTGGTGATGCCTGTCGTCCCACAGGTTCCCCCAGGGAGGCTGTGTGACAGAGCCCGCCCGCGAGAGTTGCGGCAGGAGATGGTGTGATGATGTCACAGGCCATCTGTATGACTCAGCACAGAGCAAAGGTGCGAGGAAGATAGCAAGCCATGCTGAGACTAAGTTTCAGTCACTGTTTACTTAAATTTGAGCATGTGGTTTAAAAAGAGGCAATGAAATTGCTACAGCATGTTCAAGTAAATTCTGTCATAGTTCATCCCATTGATTCCTGTCATTTATTCTGAGCTCCTCAGTAGTGAGTTGTTTTTACCGCATCCTTAAACAGCCTTGGAATTCTTTTTTAAAGTTATTTTTTTGGTAAGTTTTCTGCCAGTTTTTCAGTCACAGTTATATTGAGGTGTAATCTACATACCATACAATTTACCCTTTCAAAGTGGGGCAGTTCAGTAATTTTAGTATATTCATACAGCTATGCGAATGTTGTTGTTGTCTAATTTTAGAATGTTTTCATTACCTCAAAAAGAAACCGTGGGCCTGTTAGCACTCCCCCGCAGTCCCCCCACCATCAGTTCAGTTCAGTTCAGTTCAGTCGCTCAGTCGTGTCCGACTCTTTGCGACCCCATGAATCACAGCACGCCTGGCCTCCCTGTCCATCACCAACTCCTGGAGTTCACTCAGACTCACGTCCATCGAGTCAGTGATGCCATCCAGCCATCTCATCCTCGGTTGTCTCCTTCTCCTCCTGCCCCCAATCCCTCCCAGCATCAGAGTCTTTTCCAATGAGTCAACTCTTGGCATGAGGTGGCCACAGTACTGGAGTTTCAGCTTTAGCATCATTCCCTCCAAAGAAATCCCAGGGCTGGTCTCCTTTAGAATGGACTGGTTGGATCTCCTTGCAGTCCAAAGGACTCTCGAGTCTTCTCCAACACCACAGTTCAAAAGTATCAATTCTTCAGCGCTCAGCCTTCTTCACAGTCCAACTCTCACGTCCGTACATGACCACAGGAAAAACCATGGCCTTGACTAGACGGACCTTAGTCGGGAATCAGTTCAAAAGTATCAATTCTTCAGCGCTCAGCCTTCTTCACAGTCCAACTCTCACGTCCGTACATGACCACAGGAAAAACCATGGCCTTGACTAGACGGACCTTAGTCAGCAAAGTAATGTCTCTGCTTTTGAATATACTATCTAGGTTGGTCATAACTTTTCTTCCAAGGAGTAAGCGTCTTTTAATTTCATGGCTGCAGTCACCATCTGCAGTGATTTTGGAGCCCCAAAAAATGAAGTCTGACACTGTTTCCACTGTTTCCCCATCTATTTCCCATGAAGTGATGGGACCAGATGCCATGATCTTCGTTTTCTGAATGTTGAGCTTTAAGCCAATTTTTTCAATCTCTACTTTCATTTTCATCAAGAGGCTTTTTAGTTCCTCTTCATTTTCTGCCATAAGAGTAGTGTCATCTGCATATCTGAGGTTATTGATATTTCTCCTGACAATCTTGATTCCAGCTTGTGTTTCTTCCAGTCCAGCGTTTCTCATGATGTACCCTGCATATAAGTTAAATAAGCAGAGTGACAATATACAGCCTTGACGTAGTCCTTTTCCTATTTGGAACCAGTCTGTTGTTCCATGTCCAGTTCTAACTGTTGCTTCCTGACCTGCATACAGATTTCTCAAAAGGCAGGTCAGGTGGTCTGGTATTCCCATCTTTTGAAGAATTTTCCACAGTTTATTGTGATCCACACAGTCAAAGGCTTTGGCATAGTTAATAAAGCAGAAATAGATGTTTTTCTGGAACTCTCTTGCTTTTTCCATGATCCAGAGGATGTTGGCAATTTGATCTCTGGTTCCTCTGCCTTTTCTAAAACCAGCTGGAACATCAGGGAGTTCACAGTTCACGTATTGCTGAAGCCTGGCTTGGAGAATTTTGAGCATTACTTTACTAGCATGTGAGATGAGTGTCGATCCTGGTCTACTTTCTGTCTATGAATTTGCCTATTCTGGATTTTTTCATATAGTTGGAATCATATAGTATGTTGATATTTGTAATGGCTCCTTTCATTTACTCTCATGCTTTCCAAGTCCATCCATGGGTAGCATTAATCAGTACTCCATCCTTTTTTTCGTGTGACTAGACCACCTCGGATTTTCCGGTTCACCAGTTGATGGACATTTGGGTTGTTCCCACCTTTTGGCTATTAATAATGCTGTTGTGAACATTAATGTACAAGTTTTTGTGTGGATATAATGTTTTCATTTCTCTTGAATGTGCATGTGATACTTGAGTTACAAAGATTTTTACTTTTTTATGAAGTTCAGTTTTCTGTTTCTTAATTTTGTTACTTGTGCTTTTGATATTTTAATCCAACATCTAAGAATCTCTTATCTACTTCAAGGTCATGAAAATTTATTTTTCTGTTTTCTTCTAAAAACATATGGCTCTAGCTCTTCTGCTTAGGTCTAGGATCCATTTAAGTTAATTTTTATTTCTGTGGAAGGTAGGGTTTATTTAGAATTTGACCTCAAATATTTACTTACATGTACTTTGTAGGAAATTAGTCAAAAAATATTTTTGTCTTCCTTAGTACCTATGTCTACTGATAGGTTTCCTTTCTCTGTGTATGCTACTGAAATTTGTCATAATTTATTTTATATCATGGTTTCTTTTTTAGTTACCAGTAATACAGTACCAGGATTTTGTTTTATAGTCCTGTGTGTGTGGTGTAAAACCTCACATGCTTGTATGTTTAAATCTGGAATTTTATAATCTCATAGGCAAAATAATACATTTTCCTTCATAAATCACCTAAAATAATACTCCAGAGAAGAGGAACAGAAGTGTTTAATACTTTTCCTTAGGAAGAACTCATAGCCAGGGGCTGGCATGCGGAGTGGCCAACTCGAACCTTTACCCCAAGGGAGGGTCCTCTTTCAGGCCTGTTGCCATCGCTCTTCCTCTGTGTGTGTGTGTCGGGGAGGTTCTACCCACAGAGCAGGTCAGGAAGCCTGAGAGGCAGCGCTGCCCAGCTGGCCTTGCTGGCACCCAGGTGGCCTGCATGTATATGAGAGCTGGATGCTGAGGGCCGGTTAAGTGTTACTCGGCCTTCTTTAAGAAGGAAAGGGTTGGAAATGGTTTAAGAAGTAAAGACTGTCACAGTCAAGTGTTTTGGTATTGGCATAATTTGATTCAACAAAACATATCTTGATATATTTTCCTAAGGGAAAAAATTGCCAAGGTGTAAAAGCTATTTGTACAATAGGACAGATGGTTAAAAAAAATTTTTTTTTAATGTTTTAGTATCTGATAGTTTTATTTTTGTTTTGTATTATACATGGTGGGAATGGGGTGACTGTGTTTCTTGAGTGTTACGAGTCAGGCTGGGGCTGATGAGTGGACTTGAGGCCCTCACTTATCAAAGGAGCCTTTTCTTGACAGTTCTAGGAATGTGTGTTGCTCAGTCGTGTCTGACTCTTTGCAATCCTATGGACTGCAGCCCATCATCGTCCTGTGCCTGTGGGATATCCCAGGCAAGAATCCTGGAGTGGGTTGCCATATCCTTCTCCAAGGGATCTTCCTGACCCTGGGATTGAACCCGTGTCTCCTGGGTCTCCTGAATTGCAGGTGGATTCTTTACCCCTGAGCCACCAGGAAGGCTATTGCATGTATGAATTTGTGTGAGTTTGGGAGCTTAGGGTTTGTTTTTAAGTTAACTTCTATCAACTGTTCATAAGATAGTGCTGCTACTTCTTATGCAGTTGAACATAAGCTGTACATACGATGACAGGGTGAGCTGAGTACATCACCTGTGTTTCTTCGCATTGTAGGGTTTTCCCACCTACCTTCATACTCCACATATTTGTTCATTTTAGAGGCAACACACTATTTTATTATTGCAGTATTATTATGTATTCAGTATCTTTGTACATTCCGTTTTCTGTGTGGGCTTACTGGCCAGAAGTGTGTCAGATATTCTAGAATTTCTTTTGGAATCGTCTTTATCAGTTTATAGTATAGCTTTCCCGCCTTGTATGGTTTTCCTGTTACTGTGATTTTAAGGCATCTCTCATGGTGAAGCAGCTCTCCTTTCATGGAAGATTGTGTGTACTTGGATGCCTGTTCCTGGAGCTTAGTCTGAGAACGGCATCCTCAGGAGTAGATTCCCAGTTCTGAGCAGCTCGTGCTCAGCAGTTGCACTTATTTGCCAACCTGGAGAGTGCTTATTCCACTAAGTACAGAGTAACGTCCCCCGTGGAGCTGGCTTTGCCATGTTGCGCGTGTGCTTCCGTAGTTTGCTCTAACGTTGTCCTGGTGACATCAGCAGTCACTACAGAATCAGCAGAGCTGCATTAGAGAGGATGCGGAAAGAGGAAGAAACAACCTGAAACAAAGCTGATGTCTGGGGCCGCCTGCTTTCCATCTTTATGGCTTTTTGAAAATTACTCTTGGGATCATTTGTAGAACATAGTTTTGGTTTTTTGGCCCTGCCAGGCAGCATACAGATCTTAGTTCCCCAATCAGGGTTTGAACCCATGCCCCCTACACTGGGAATGTGGAGTCTTAACCACCAAACCGCCAGGAAAGTCCCTAGAATGTAGTTTAGACCTTTTTTTACTACTTAACATGTGGCCATACAGTTTCTACCATGTTACTGAGTAATATTAAATAATATTCATCAAGTATATGTACGGGGTCTGGCTGTGTTTTTGACCACAACTCTCTGATGTCTGAACACTTACAATTTTGTGAGTATGTAATATAATTTTGCAATGAGCATATTTGGGGGCCAGGGTTTATTTCCCTAGGTAGCATTCATACAACAGGAGTTTCTAGGTAAAGGGGTGAACATTCATTGGTTGCTCCCACTTATTCTCACGGAGACTGTCTATTACCAGGAGAGGAAACACTTGCTCCTCTCAGATGGCAGGCAGCTAGCTGCCTCTTGGTCTCCATGCTTGGCTCTGTCCCTGTCTCACGTGGGAGTCAGGAACTGACTTAAACCCTCTCCCTTTCCCAGAGATACAGTCTTGTGATTTCTTTGTTCAGAACTGTGTGCACATGACAGACCAGTTCATAAGAATGTAGGTTGAAAGCGTTTTGTCCAAAATGAAGTCATTATGGGGTAATTACAAGTGGTTTTTCCTTTTGTTTTTTTACGTTGTGATACTGTCTTTTGGGATATTCTTTTACCATCTCTGTGATTAAAGAAAGAGGAGGGCTGTGCATCTACTCTGAGCCACAGACCAGGCCTCTTGAAGACCCTTGTGAGCACAAGCCCGACCCTCTGGGCGCATGTTGTGTGCTAGCCGCCTGCTCTGTTCGGGCCACAGCGGGCATGCCCGGAGGAAGGACCTGGCCCAGCCCATGTGCGAGGGGCCTGTCAGCAGCCTGGGCCCCAGGGCACGGAGGTGGCCTCGCGGTGTGCAGGTCCTGTGGGACCTCCTGTGAACATTTCCAACAGGGAAAATGAGTTATTCTTCATGACAGTCATCCTGTCCTTTTTACATAGAATGACTTTTTTTCCTATTATGAAAAAGGCTATTACAGTTCCCAGACCATTTACTAGCATGTCAGTCACTCTGTCTGACATGAAGAGGGCTGTTCATGACTGGCACTTTTCATACTGCAGTTAGAACATTTTGAAAAGGATAACTTAAGGCTTTTTATAAATTGATGTCTGATAGATTTTAGAACAGATTTGTGGAGATCAGTGGGATTTTGATTTGGGTGCACTCTTGAGTTGTGCTGTCCAGTGGCTACTTTTAGCTAATTAAATACTAAACCTCTGTTCCTTAGTCACCAACTCCATCCTGAGTGCTCAGTAACTGTGTTGAGCTGGCAGTAACCATATGGGACAGTAGAGATAAAGTATTGATACATCTCTACCATCACCCAAAGTTCTCTTCATTAGCACTCTTCCAGATGAAAAGATTACCCTTTCTTTTCATGGTAACCTGCAGAAAAAAAGCAGTCTATATTAATGAGTTTAAAATACATGTATCTTAAAGCTTTTTTAAGCAAATAAGTAAATTGCCAAGAGTCCCAAGCTGAAGAGTACCTGGATCCGTCTTAGCAAATGAAAATATTCTGAGTGTCCTCAGCATGCTCCGCTTATTGAAAGAAACCTTGAACTGATACAGATGAATTTTTCCCTTTAAATGAACCCGTTTACATTCACCAGGCTTCCTTAGTGGGAAAGCTGGCCTTTGTTGTCGTGTAGTGTTGCAAAGGTAAGTATCTGCTTGATTGTGAAGAACTCAGCTGGACCAACAATGGGAAATGGACTTTAGAAGCTTTCTTGACATTGCCTGTCCTTCCCTGTAGGAGAACTGCGGCACATCACCAAACTGAAGCCCTGGAGCCTCTTTGATGTACTTGTGGAAAAGTATGGCTGGCCCCATGAAGATGCTGCACAGTTTACAGATTTCCTGATCCCGATGCTAGAAATGGTTCCAGAAAAACGAGCTTCAGCAGGCGAATGCCTTCGGCATCCTTGGTTGAATTCTTAGCAGATTCTGCACTCACCCGTTCTGAGCTGGCACATGTTGTCCAGTGCATTTGGCCCTAAAGGGGGACTCTCATTCTTAACAGGATTACAAGTGAGCTGGCTTCATCCTCAGACCTTTATTTTGCTTTGAGGTACTGTCGTTTGACGTTTTGCTTCTTGTGCACTGTGATCCTGGGGAAGGGCAGTCTTTTGTCTTCAGCTTAGTAGTTTACTGACCCACTTTTCTTCTGAAAACAATAACATGTCTCTAAGCATTGTTTCTTGTGTTGTGTGACATTCAAATGTCATTTTTTTTTTGAACAAAAAATACTTTCCTCCTTGTGTTTTGGCAGGTTTTGTAACTATTTATGAAGAAATATTTTAGCTGAGTACTATATAATTTACAATCTTAAGAAATTATCAAGTTGGAACCAAGAAATAGCAAGGAAATGTACAATTTGATCTTCTGGCAAAGGGACATCATTCCTGTATTATAGTGTATGTAAATGCACCCTGTAAATGTTAATTTCATTAAATATGGGATGGGGACTCAAATTTCAGAAAAGCTACCCAGTCTTGAGTGCTTTGTAGCCTAAGTTGCATGTAATGGACTTTTAACTGCTCCAAGGAGTTGTGCAAACTTTTCATTCCATGACAGTCCTTTTGCATTGGATTTTAAACAACTGGCTCTAGGTTATGTCATTCCCTGTATGGCACTTTAAAGAAAGGACATGCTTCTCATTCTGAAATACACATTATAGTTTAGTGGTCCCATTCGTATTTTTGCATATTTTCAATTAAAAGTACTTTTAAGGAAAAAGAGCAATTTCCCTTTAAAAATATGGTGGCCCAGTACATGTGGTGTTGCTTCCTCCAGGCACTGTAAGTTAAACTCTACATAGATTAAATTGGACATGAGAAACATGTTCAGTGTGTGGAATGAAAAAATACACATATATTTTTTGGGAAAGCTTATTCGTGTTTGTCTAGAACCAAGGTATGGTATATACAACTTGCAGTGCAATGGGAAGAAAGAATACTAACATCTCAGAGAAAACAGGGACTACATTCATTCCAGAGACAGTTTTGTGTGTGGCTACAACAAATTTTACTAGCGTTTTCATTGTCTTTCCATGCACTGAAGTTGAGAAAATGATTTTCCCTTTGCAGGTTGCACACAATTTTGTTTAAGCATTTCCTTCAAATTGTAGAATCCAGGACACAAACCATAGTAGGCAATACAATTTTAGAATGTAATATATAGAGGTACATTTAGCCTCTTTTAGAAATCAGTGGATTGAATGTTGTTTTTTTTTTTAAATTTTACATTCTTCAAGGTGCCTCGTTTTTCTTGACTTTGTCCATTAACATTTATCCATATGCCTTTGCAATAACTAGATTGTGAAAAGATAACACGTGTTGTAACAATAATCCATTGTTTGAGGTGCTTGCAGTTGTCTTAAAAATTAAAGTGTTTTGGTTTTTTTTTCCCAGACATTGCCTTGGTCATTGGCCTGTATTTAAAGTGATAGAAACAAACATTTGCTATCCTTTAATATAGAATAACCATAATTAAAGGAAATATAAGCATTCCTGTTGAAAGAAATGTAGAACACGCATCAAGGCTTAATATGAGGAAAACATTTGTTGTTTGTAAGGGGTATGACATGGGTCTAGAAAACATGCTATAGTGTAGATTCAGTACCTAGAATTTCTGTGAACCTTTTCCATTCATATTTTATCAAAAACATGCTAATTACATTTTGAGCATTTTCAGTTTTATTTTTTTTAACTGTTCACTGTAAGGGAATGAGACACACAATTCTCTTAGAAGTCAGCATTAGATCGTATTGCTGTGAGGTGGAAGATTGCATTCATTTATGTGATGTAAATGCTAAGTTTTTCTAATGAGGCTGTAGGTTACCTTGTAGGTTCTGTGAAAGATAGTGGCTGTAGACCAGTGATGCCATCCATGACGTGCACAGGAACCATTCTCACGAGAACCACGGAATACATGTATGTCTCCCCTAAGTCTATAAGAATTATTATCAGGGTTATAGAACACGTGAATAGTTTGTCTAATACAGTTTTGGCTCATGTTAGAAAACAGTCTAGATTACTATTTCTTTTGTTAGGATCTATCACTTATGAAATAGCCTACTAGTTTACAAATGTAAAAGCAATTGTTCTAGAAAGAATATACAAGGGTATTAGGTATAGTTTGGTTTTTAGCAGATTCTTGGTGGCTTGATGATGATGAATGCATATAAGCTCAATGAGAACCACTGGTTATGCAAAACACTATAGCTAGCTCAGTGATTTTAGTTGAATGTCCTATCTTTTCCTTTCTCTAGTCTATGTGAAGTCTTCATGGAAAATGACAAGCAGTGGATCACATATGTGATTATAGCAGATTCAGAAGCTGGCTGGCTGGAAATTAGGACTGCCCCAAGGCAGAGGAAAAGTGGATATAGGAGCTTCAAAAAAGCATAAACTTTCTAGGTGAAAACTGATTTACTAACTTGCTTCTTCCTGTACTTGGATCATCTATAGCTAGTTAACCAGGATAAACTCTGTTTTTCTATTGAGATACTTCTTAAATTCCAGTTTTCCCCCATTACTTTTTTAGAGATTAATGGAGTTTACAGAAAGGCTTCTGTATACTTATGTAGTAGACAAATATAAAACTATGAGGAAGTAAATCTTCAGGACAGTCCTTTTAAAGAAGTGTGAATACTGATAATTCATTATTATGGGTCTTTGTCTTCTGTTTAAAACCATCAGGCAGCAGATGACGTAAAGCTGTTTCTTCTCAGATAACTTGAGTGAATGCTGTAAGTAGAATTTTGTCTGCTGATCAAAGAGGGCAAAGCTGACCTAAGTTCTTTTTAAAATTTGAAGATGATCAGGATTGAGCCCTAAGCAAAGCTATGTTAATGTAGCTAGAAATGGAAATTAAAAGTATAAAACATTACTGCCAATCTTAGTCATTTTTAGTCTGTCTTTTTTTTCCAATACACAGATTTCATATACTGTGCCAGATTAAGCAACTGTATGATGAAAGATGTGTTGACAAATACTGTCCCTTCTATTGGTTATACTTACTCCTCTTGAGAGGTAGAAGATAACAAGTATTATTCCAAAATAATTTTATATTTCAGCAACAAAATGTTCACTTGAGAGGCCGTTTTCATTTTGCTTAGCTAAGAAATAATACCTTCTTCCTTTAGTTTTACACACCCAAAACAAATTTTATTTCCTACTAGTCTTTTAAATACTATAGCTGGATAATATTGCGTTAAGGTTTTCACAGAGTTTTGATTCATCAATAGGACATTTCAGTAATGTGCTAACATGTCCAAGTGAGATACTCCTGTTTTTAGGTGAGATACTCTGTATTTTCAAAAGGTTGTAGTCTATAATTGAATCATGTACTGCTTTAATGAAATGGATTCCTTTCATCTGACGTCAGAAAACTGAATGTTTGTAGCATTTATGTAGCATGGTAGTTTCTTATGCCTGCGAAGTCACATGTAGGAACATTACAGGAACAAGCCTTTACTGCTTCCTGATGCTTGTTGCAGTCCAGTTCAACGAGGTAGTAGTTGCTAAAGAAAATGGAAGGCTCCTTACAAGCTATCTGGAAAAGGTAACTTGTTAAAAAAAAAAAGCTTAAACAGACCCCAATCTCAGAAGTTGTTCAGGACAATTTGGTAAAACTGACATAATTGTGGTTTATTAACATGAATTAAAATGCCCAACCAGTGCTTCAATGTGACAGTATATTTAAAATAAAGAAATTAAAAGCCATATACTGTACTACTTTCACAAAGATCACATAGTTTTGCAAAGACTTGTCATATGTACAATGCTATATATCAAATGAGAAAGCTGTAAGCAATTATATACGCAAAAGAAATGCAGTATTTACAGTCAGGAGACATTAAAAATCATTTATACATTAAATTACATTTTGCTTGCAAATAACCGATAAAACAAAATGAGCCCTGTTCACAGCAAACTATAAAAATCTGTATTGCATTTTTTTATACCTAAGATGCACTCACAGAACTGCTGATAGAAAGAAAATCCTCATACTGCCGTTACTTAGCTGTGTGGTTAATGCATATGTATAAAATAATATAGAAAACATTCACTAAATGAATTTTAACTGCAACAATAAAATTTAAAGGTCATGTAGCATCAAATCTACTGCCAGAAAAACAGCTGGAATGTTCACTTACAAAATAAAAGATACTAACACTGGCTTAACAGCACATTTTTTAAGGAATTTTAAAAAGCAAAAATGGGAAAAATACAATGAAAGAGCACTGGTGTTTTTTCTTTTTTATACAAAGTTTCATGTACAAGCTTTAAAAAGTACCGTAACTGGTACATATTGAAATATACAGTTTATCTTACAGAACATTTTAAAAAATGTTTTTGAAGTCCGTTTTAATGCCACCCCGAACCATGGTAATTGTTCTGAAATGTCGGTGGCACCTGTGCTCTGTGAATTGGAATCTGTCCAGGCACTGGAGATGCCTGCTGAGGTCCTTGGACCCCATGTGGCAGGGCCACAGAGCCAGGATGAGGACAGAACCCTGAAGCGGTAGGGTAGGAATACTGTTTGGTCCTTGGGGCTGGAGATGAGGACCTGCAACTGGTAATGGACAATGTGGCCCTGTTCCAGAAGGCTGGTGTTGGGGTCCCAGTCCCAGAGTGGTGTGATGTGTAGCTTGTGAGGGATACGGTGGTACAGCTGGATGAGCACTTGAAGGAAAAAGTGGAGGTCCTTGATGAGCTGGATGGTGTAAGGCTTGAGCTGACGTGGTGTGATGCCCAGAAGCCAGAACACTGGAAGGCGGAGGAGGAGGGGGAGGTGGAGGGGCTGAATTTACCACATGCTGGTGTTGTGCTTGTAGACCTTGGAGTCCTGTGGAAGGGTGGGGCGGTGGATGGTGATGAGGGGCAGGGCCAGGAGGTGGAGGGGGTGGTGGCAAATGGTGTCCGGCAGTTTGAGAATGGATATGCGAACCAGGGGTGACGGCGTGAACAGGCCCCACTACATGTGCTACTGAGTGTGGCTGATGGGGGCTTGCCTGTTGTGCAAGGTGTGGTCCTGGAGCAGGTGGTGGTGGAGGAGGGGGTGGGACCACGGCAGCAGACGTTTGATGGTGAACAGCAGGGTTCTGAGAAGGCAAAAAATGCCCTGGAGTAACGTGGTGTCCTGGAACTGTTTGCTGGCTTGTGGGGCCAGGAAGTGCTTGATTTGGTCCTGATGTAAACACAGTTTGTTGGGAAAGACTACCTTTAAGCTGATTATAATTCTGAAAGTTTGCAGAGGGCTGCTGGTTTTGATAATAAGACGATGAAGAAGGGGGTGGTGGGGGTGGAGGAGGTGGAGCCGTGCTGCTCAGACTTGTCTGATTAAACTGACTGTATGTTGCCGAAGATTGTCCTGAGGGTGTCTGTGTAAATAATGCTCCAGAAGTTGCCTGCTGAGTACTGGCTTGAAGGTTCTGTGCGGCTGGGTAAAAATTTCTTGGAGGCTCTCGCTGAGGTGTTCCAACTTGAGGTGACTGTGAATGGTGAGGCCTGTAGGGAGAGCCTAACTGCTGTGTAGGAGGCTTTGGTGAAGATAGCCATGCTGTACAGGCGTGTGAGGCGTCGATGACTTTGGAGGATTTTCTATGTGAGGTGACGGAGGACAGTGCAACTTCATGGGTGCAGAAGGCAGCTTTTGTGAGAGCTGCTCAGATGAACAGCGAACGAGTGGCTGTGGAGGATGGTTCTTTGAAAGTGCCTGGGGGTTATTTGACAGCTGTTTTTGATGGAGTTCTGTTTTCAGGTGGACACCATTCTCAGCTTCTGATACAATAGCTGTTCCCTCCCAATGGGAATCTGGTTTTGTAAGTATTTTCCCATGTGGCTGAACAGGAATTACAGGTCCAGGTGAACCAGGCTATGTAAAGAAAACAAATTATATAAAGTTATGAAACATTCTGTATACATTGCAGTTTGTTGTTAGTATAACATTCATTTTATATATTTAATATAATGAATGTTTTATATTATTCATTTTAAAAGGGGTAGGGAATAGGATAGGTCTGAAGACAACTACAGAGGTTTCAGATACTAAAAAGCCAATTTTTTAAGTAGTTCAACAAGTTCTGCTAATAAGCTTCAACCGGATTCCCCAAATTTTCATTGAATGCCAATTAAGGAAATTAATCTCCATTTTTTCTCCTAAGTACCTTAGGAGGCAAGTTTCAATTCTGTAATTTAAATTTCTATGTTCAAAACAGTGACAGATCTGCTTGGGGTTGATAAACTTGCTCCCCACCCCCAACTGTTTTCATTTATAATACGTTTTCAATGTTCAAATACAGATAATCCAAGTATGAGAATATATGAATATATATGATGATCTTTAAGGAGAAAGAAAAACTCAGATTGCCTCGCTATTAGTTTCCAAAGATAATGCCCTGTTAGGTTATCATGTATTCATGATCCAGGACAGAGGTAGCATTTCTTTCAAATGAATGTCATCTGACCTTTTGTTTTTAGAGAATTGACTGCTCAAATATTTCATGAACAGACTCTAAATTTCCTAGCCACTAGCATAAAGAAGGGGTGAAACTGCTGAGGCAAACGTAAGCTGCTGAAGTATGTTTACCACATTGGAACTTTAACAGGAAAAATGTCCAGAAATCACAAATTGATACTTGGGTACAGCAGAAAAATCTCCAGATGCACTTTACCATCCACTTTTCAGAATGGCCACGTTCAAAGGTCAATGTTATTACCTTGCTCATTTTTGAAGGACTTTTACAAGTATTTTGGGAAATATCTGGGGATGGGCATTCATTTGTAGTTGTGGGTTCTAGATTTTCAGGATCAGGATCTGTAAAGCATAAGGAATCACAGAAAATGTAAAATTACATGATAAATATTTCCTTTTACTAATACTTCAATGTACATCTGTTAACTCAAACCAACGTCTAGAAAGGCTCTCTCCTTTATGCTTTTAAAAGGTATTTAAAACCACCACCATGACAGGTCATCTGCTTACTGACCTTCTGTAAGTTCACTGAAAGAAGGGACTGGGCCCTTGGGTTGCAACTGGGGAATGTGATTTGAATGAGATGAAGGAGAAGACGGAACATGATTCGGTGAACATGGGACACATGGTGACTCTGCCCCTAGAGATGAAGCAGAAGCAGAGCCGGAGAGAACATTAGGAATGCAGAGGACGGGCGCAGGGGGTTAGCTGCCTCCACTCTTTGGCAAAGGAACAAGTTCACTTACCACTGTCTTTATCTTTTCGGTGATCACTGAGAAGCAGAGCTCTCTGATAACTCCTCTCTCTCACTTGTTCCACTGAAGTTGAGGCCGTCCTTTAAAATCAAGTCATATCACCAGTTTAAAAGTTATTGCTGGCTAGATCATTTTTTGCCACTTGATGGTCAACATATCCTCCCAGGTATAAAGGCTTTGGCTCTTTAAGGGAAATACTTTGGTGTTAAGTTTTGAAAATAGTACCCCCAACACCTCCCCAAACTGAGATTTTTATCAGTTATTTGAAGAACTCAAGCAGACTCCATTCCTTTGTCTTAAGTTCTTGGTGAAGAGGGGTTTGTTGAAGGGCAGCATGTTAATATTCAGACTATCACTGCAAATTACCAAAGGGACCAAATATACCCCTTACAGATTTACCCTGTATCTGGATTATAAGGCTAGCAGGAAGCTCAGAGGTAAGAGGACCAAGATGTAAAATGCACGTGGCCTCCTGCCCTTTGCCAAGACCCTCACTAGCCAGCTGCTTCTATTCTTTTTGAAGAAACACTAAACATGACTGTTGTTTCAAGTAGTGATAAGGGTGGTAAACAAATCGTGAGATGCTACAATAAAGGTTCTTTGGAAAGGAGTATTTGTTTGAAGAATGTGAAAATTATCAAGGAGTAGATACAATGGACCTTTAACGACACAGGCAAATAAATATCTGGTTAAAACCTTATCTATTAGCCAGATCTGTCAAAATTAATATTACAAACCACTGTCTGCTTAGCCTTAGGAGAACAACAATAAACAGGAAGTAACTGATAACAAAAATCTGTCGTTTCGCAGAATAGCATAGTTCAAATCTTTACAGGTATAGCCCCGTTCAAAATGAGCCAAGATACTGACTGGGAGAAATAACAAAGACTACTTTCATAAGAAGGTATACTGTTTGTTTGTAGTTCTAAAGTTACCAATTAGGTCTGTGTTTTTTTTTTCCTTCAAACAGGCAGCTTACCATTGAACTTCTGGTTCATTCTTTTCACTGGCAGACGCTTCCTTAACAGTACCGTTATTGCTGGTTTCTTCCGAAGTAGCATGATAAACTGTAGCTGGTGTTGGTAAAGGTAGGCTAGCAGCGCTTTCTACCTGCTCCCCATTTTCACTCCTGTGGGCACACCCATCAGCACTGCTGCTGCTCAAGTTTCCACTTGTGTGAGGTGATACACTAACCAGCGCAAAGTGTTCTGTCTTAGAGCCACTTTTCCTAGCTTCACGTTGTCTCTTCCGATATTCTAATAGAGAAACCTTAAGCAAGAAAGATAAGGGAAAGCGCATCTTTTATTCTTGTTTTAAATATTAGAAACAATCTATTCTTTTTTCTAAAGAGAATTATTATATTTACATTAGGAAAATTATGTAAAATAATTTGATTCCAAACAAATAACAATAATAAACAATTAGCAAATGCCTACTTTATGCCAGGCATTGTATTTAGATGATTTTACATACATTATGTTATTTAAGCCTCACAACAACCCTATGAAATAGGTATATATTATCATCCCCATTTTACAGATGAGGAAATTGAGTAACTCACTCACTCAAGGTCACACAGCTGGTGAGTGTTGGAGCCGGGATTCGAACCTAGGTCTTACTTGAAAGCCCGTGCTCTTTCCACTATACTATATTGCTTCCCACAAAGTTGCCAACTGGACTCTGTTATAAAAATTAAAAGCACACATCATAAAATTCTTTGACTTGAAAAGCAATAAGCCTATTAACAAATAAATACGTGTTGTAGTTTCTCCCACTACTCTGAAATAAGGCATTCTTATTGTTTCAGTATGTCTGCCAACCAAATAATGGTGGTAAATCAGGGAACTATTTATTTATTTATATAATACTTATATCTCTTAGTACAATACTTTTCAAAATACTTTTGTATCCATGGCTTAAAAATACTATAGATATTACTGATGAGGAAAGAGGCCATTTCTTCCATTTTGGGCCTCATGTTCTATGTAAAATAAGGGTAATAACACAAATGGGGCTTCCCTTATAGCTCAGTGGGTAAAACAATCTGCCTGCAGTGCAGGAGACCAGGGTTCAATCCCTGGGTCGGGAAGATCCCCTGGAGAAGGAAACAGCAACCCACTCCAATATTCTTGCCTGGAGAATCCCATGGACAGAGGAGCCTGGCAGGCTACAGTCCATGAGGTCCCAAGAGTCAGACACGACTTAGCGACGAAACCACCAAGAAGACATAGTACTCAGTTCCATTTATTTGGTTGGGAAGTGGTTATTTTTAAGTTACTCAAAGTGAAGTAATCACCTTGAGTTTTTGATCTCTGAAACCATGGTCCTTATAATAATTTAGTTCTCTGCAAACAGTATCTAGTCAATGGGGCACTGACAAAAGGTTTAAAAATGTACATATCAATCATTTAATATGAACAAAGTATGAATGCCTTACATAATACATAGCTATTAATTACCCTCAGTAGTAGTATGAATAAAACACTATTAAAAGGACTATAAATTGTTAAATTTGTAACCTTTTTCTTTTGTGGTGGATTCTGGGGTGTGCAACTTCCGTCGATCAAATTGTCATTAACCGTCCGTCCGAAACCAGATACAAGCCCATCTTCTGAAGTACAAAACACGGGTGTTTCCATAAACATGCCTCTAGTATCATCCTGCATCAGGCACTTTGACTCACTTATTCGGAAGCCGCCTCCAACCTCCAACTGATGTGAGGGTGTCAGGTCCCTCAAGTTGGAATTTACTGAGAAGTTAACGCCTGTTCTCTCAGGACTCTTGACCCAGGAAGAATACAGTGGGCCCCGACCCGAGTGAGCAGATTCCAGTTGGCTGTTCGACTCAGTCCTGTCATGTGTAGTTGGTTCCATGGTTTTATGTAAGGCAGTTTGCTCGGCTGTATCGAGTCCTAGTTGAAGATCTGACACCGGTTCCTTTTCTCCAGGGCACTGCCTGTTGACTTCAGTCCTATTCCTCGGGCTGCCATAGCCAATAGTCTTTATTTCTTGCAGACCCAGTTCAGTTAAATTAGAATTTCTAAAAGGCCCCAGTGTTAACATGGTTGACGATCTGTCATATCCCTGTTTACAGAATTAAAAAAAAAAAATTACACAAATAACCACATTTGGAAGCTACTTACATTAAAGCTACCAATAATTTAAGCAAAATAATGATACAAAGAAAAAAGCCACCAATTAAAGAAACCTTTCTTAATATCTTCTTACCTCTTGACTGTAAGTGCGTCTCTTAATTTCTGGAGAACTTTCTGGGGAAGAAATATTCTACATAAAAGAAGCAGAATTGAAAATTAAAATATATAACTAAACTCATATTTACAGAAATGAAAACTTATGAGAAACTACTACACACACTTTAGTTTTAAACTTTTCTCTTTTATTTCCATTGTCCTTATAGTTGGCTTTAAAGTCAGTCTGATATATAGTCGTTTAGTCTGACTTC
>SJYC01035730.1:0-12019 GCA_006408675.1 Madoqua kirkii
CAGTTGAATTGTTAATGAGTTCATATATAAAGTCTCTATGAAGTTTTCCAACCTTACTTGAAAAATGGTAGGCATTCCATAAGTGCTATTTATTATTTCTATTTCGGTTCTCTTGTCTTCCATTATAATTCCTATAAGGCATTCCTCTACCTTCTACTCTTCCCAAGGCAGACTGGGGAACAGCACAAACTCCTTGAGCATCAGTTCTTTTTGGAGAGAGAACATTAAAAGCAAGATCCAGAGCCTTGGCCAGGAAGCAGGTCCATCAACTGCCCAGTTCTCCAAATGAAGAAAACTAGGTCCTGAGGTTCAGATCCATTTGTCTGTCTTCCTTTGTCATTGTTGATGTGGTAAAGATCAGCAACTCAAGATCTGGCTACAGGATCACCTCAACATTGGAGCTTCAGAGTTCGAGTAATTAGCAGAGATTCAAGCATCAAAACACCTATACTAAGGAAAGTCCTGTATTTTTTTCCCTTTGTTACACTTGATAAGGGAAATATATAAACAAAACCCCTCTGAGAACTTTCTAATTAGTTAAGGGCTTCTCTGGTGGCTCAGATGGTAAAACCAACTACCGTACTGCAAATATGTTGGTCTTATAAATGCGTTATCCTCACCCGCTTTTACAGATAAGGAAACTGAGATCCAAAGAGGTAAGATTACTTGTTCATGGACAGATATGTGCATCTTTTGCTTTCTTGGTCTCGGATGGTGAATAAGACACTAAAAGAACACAGGCAAAAGATTATCTTTTTACTGGAAGTTTTAAAGCTGCATTCTTCAGCTAATTCATGTCTCTCTAGTCTTATAACTCACTTTACTCAACCGCCATTCATCTATGGCTCTCTATAAAAATCTTTTCTCCATATATTAGGATTTTTCTAAAACCCTAAAGTTTAGAAGTCTGGAGTAACTGAAAAATGTGATTTTCATAATTGCTTCCTCTGTTGAATGGGAGTGGGTAGAAATAGTGGGGTTCGTTATTGCACTTATAAATTTAAAAAATCTGAGAAAAGTATACTTTTCCAAAAGAAACAGACTAGTCTTAGCAAGAATCATTTTATATGTAAAACTATTCACCCACGAACCAGGCACCCAAAAAAGGTATTTTCGAATCTACAATTATTCAAGGTTTTCTAAGATAAATACGAATTTATGCAAAAATAAGTGTCTTTGACATAATCCATTACTCACTTGTTTTAGAGTAAGAGAGATAAAATTATTTGGTGTAAAGAGAAAATTCATTCATTTAAAAATTGAACAAATATAACTGACAGTAAAGCAAAATCCTTTATTTAAAGATGACTCAATCTTTTTAAGCTAGTCAAGATCTTAAAAATAATCAGTCCTACATTGCTGAAGAAACCAAAAGTGAAAATGAAAGTGAAGTCGCTCAGTTGTGTCTGACTCTTTGCGACCCCATGGACTGTAGCCCAGCTGGCTCCTCCATCCATGGGATTCTCTAGGCAAGAGTACTGGAGTGGGTTGCCATTTCCAAAGCCCATGTATATAAAGTGAAACTCTAAAAAGCAGAACCATAATAGTTCTCCAAGTTTCCTGGCTTCCGATTTGCTCTTCTTTCTAATTACCAACCACTGATATATTACATAAAAAGCATAACTTCCTACAGTTACTTCAACTATTAACTGAAAGCACTAAACAGGTATCCTAATAGCTTTAACCTAGCTTCGTTTTAAAAACACACATTAGAAAATGTAAACATACCTTTGATTATGTGAAAAAAATTAGTTACTAATCTACTTTTAAACTCCACGTCATTCAGCTTGTATATTCAAGAATTTTAATACATTCTGTGACACACACACAACCAGATATATAGTATCTAATGACTGAAAATTTACCATCCACTTTATAGATCTAACTGAAAAATAGTTTTATATGTTGCTTGAGATAATTATAGCTGATTGTGCAGGGGACTAGAAATTAGGAGTCTTAATTAGCCCCAGCAGACTGTCCATAGACCCTAATATCAGGGCTTGCTTGATGTAGTTCAGGTGATACTTGTCACCTGAACTTAAGTCTACCACTAGGATGTGGTGGTTAAATTATCCAGACTCTTTCCAAGCCAGTGACTGCTGAGACCTCAAAAAGTCATTTTTATCCTCTGTGAGCTTGGCAACTGTTAGACCCTGATACAGAATCAGACTCAGACAGGGATGGATTGACACACTGTTATTGCTGGAGGGTTAGGTGCTAAAGTAAACTATGAGAGATCTCTGGTGAGATCTACAGATGGCTTTTATGACTTATTTCTCAGTTTGTGCTTTACAGTAATGCGTAAAGAGTAGTTTTTGTCAGCAGAAAACTTTGTAAGAAAGTCTGCTTAATAATATCCCTTTATAGGATTTTAATCATTTAAAGAATGGGTTCAGTGAGAATTTATTCCAACTTAGTGCTTCACTAGTGTAAACACTTAAGTGTTTACTTCAGTGTAAATACACTGGAGGACAAATGTAATTTGGAATCATGTAACTTTGTATTTGGAAGAGATTACAGAGATCTTGTCTAGGCCCCCTAGTCAACAAATGGTGAAAGCCTAAAGTCCATATAGTTCAAGAATTACATAAAGAAAGAACATGAATTAAAGTTGTATACAGTATCACAGTGACAATGTAAACTGAGTAAACCGTTACAGTTCACTACAATTAGAGACATTTGGTAATTTGAAGCAGAGTGAAAATAAATGTATGCCCTGCAGATGCCTTACAGTAGCTTTGAAAGGAAATCCTCTAGTAGGATGTAAGAATTAAGAAGGATACAGAAAATGAAGACATTTAGGTACTTGTGATGTACTTTTTTCTTTTTTCACCTTGCTACCAAGTAGGAAGTAGCTCTTTCAAACAACAAAGTTGCCTTTTAAAGGAAAGGGAAATGGCATGGCCAACCTGCCTAATTACTCTTACAATCTTGAAATAGAGAAATGAAAAGACTTCTTACTCAACTAGTGGCTTCTCTGGTGGCTCAGACAGTAAAGAATCTGCCTACAATGCAGGAGACCCGGGTTTGATCCCTGTGCTGGGCAGATCCTCGGGAGAAACGAATGGCTACCCACACCAATATTCTTGCCTGGAGAATTCCATGGTGAGAGAAGTGTGGCAGGCTATAGTCCACGGGATTGCAAAGAGTTGGACACAACTGAATGACTAACACTTTCACACTTTATTCAAATAACTTCCCTTATCCTTTCAAAAATGAATTAAAAATGGGTAAGATTATTGCTTACCAATAAAATTGTTCCATAAGAATATCTCCATTTCTTCTCTACCACATGATTTAGTCTAACCTCATAGTGCTGATTCTTGTTTGATGTTTTTCCTTATACCCCATCCTCCATGAAAGCTGCTCCAGAATAGAACCTTTGCCTTCTTTGTTCACCAGTACTTTAGATGATGCTCAGCATACAACAAACATCCAAATTTTTGTATTGTGTATATACTACATACACACTATATATACTATATTGTGTATACACTATATAAACCATGTATATCACTATTATTTGAAGGCATGTAATGAAATCTTTAAGCAAGATTTTGGAAATCTTAAGGCAGCTGAAGCTGAATATTCTCATTTTGTTTGAACAGAAAACCTATACAAATAAATAGGTTCCTTTTTGCTATTCAATACTATGATTAGTTACCCATTCATTACTCATATTTGAAGATATAATTCCTAAACGTGATGAGAGAAAATGGGACCTTAGAAAATTAAAACTAGTAATCAGCATTAATGCTGTGAGGAGAGAAAAATGAGATGAACAATACATGTCACATGACTTTTCTGGCAGATTTACCCTGCTTATATTTTACTGCTTATTATTAGAAATCCTTTTACATCTTCTAAAGTGATCTAAACCAAGTCACTTCCTGGAGGCATTAGTAAGAACATGGATTCTACAGAGCAGTTTTCTCGAGTATGTTTTTTTCTATGGAATGAAAACTTGTGGTATGACAAAGGTGTGAACACCAAAACAAATTGAAAAGATGTATTCATACAAGTTTAGGAAATGCTGACAAACAGAATTTCTCAAGAGCATTTAAACATACCACGTATACTGGAAATCTCCAAGTTGGGGACAAGGTAGATTGTTTACTAAACTCAAGTAGCCACAAAGCTCTTTCACAAAACATCTTAGAATTCCATGGAATACTTTTTGATGTGGAAGATCAATATTGAGAAAACTGGGGAATCCTGCATCCCGGTAAGACCTCCAGGGCACTGCCTGGACTATAAGGAAGTTTCACTTAGTTCACACTCATGAGCCTATCTATATATAGCTTTCTTCAAATGGCAGCCAGGAACATTTAGTGTTTAGCTCATTTATTGACCACCTACTTTTACAAAAGCCAGACATCTTTTATTCCCTAGAAGCTATGACTGTGATAATGAATAAAACTACAAATCCTTGCCCTTATGCAATTTATATTTTAGTGACAGTTAATTTTAGCTTGTCCTAAATGCTTCATAGGTTCAAGAACTTCACACCTAGGTGACTATTCTTTCATACTCTTTGTTGGTCTCAAATTTCTTTTCTCCTAAGTGTGAAGACCACTGGAACCACAGGCTTCCCTAGTAAAGAATCCCCCTGCAATGCAGGAGACCCCGGTTCGACTCTTGGATCAGGAAGATCCACTGGAGAAGGGATAGACTACCTACTCCAGTATTCTTGGGCTTCCCTGGTGGCTCAGCTGGTAAAGAATCCACCTGCAATGCAAGAGACCTCAGTTCAATTCCTGGGTTGGGAGATCCCCTGGAGAACAGGATTCCAGTATTCTGGCCTGGAGAATTCCATGGACTGTATAGTCTATGGGGTCGCCTGCTGCTAAGTCACTTAAGTCATGTCCAACTCTGTGCAATCCCATAGATAGCAGCCTACCAGGCTCCTCTGTCCCTGGGATTCTCCAGGCAAGAACACTGGAGTGGGTTGCCATTTCCTTCTCCAATGCATGAAGGTGAAAAGTGAAAGTGAAAGTCGCTCAGTTGTGCCCAACTCTTAGTGACCCCATGGACTGCAGCCCACCAGGCTCCTCCATCCATGGGATTTTCCAGGCAAGAGTACTGGAGTGGTCACCAAGAGTCATCAAATATTACCCAGACTATTCCCAAGGTACAGTCTTTCCATAAAGTTGTGGGAAATTAGTTTGAAAACACAATGTTAGAAGATACTATATATAAAGGAGGTTCTCTTCATTTAATTATAAATGGGGCAGAAGAGGGGAAGAAAACCTTTTTAATTTAAATCTTTCAAAAGTTTTATAGTTTTTATCACTGTTAGTTCATCAAAATAAGGTGAGCTTCCCAATATCAAACCTCCTTCTATACACTTAACCTTTCACAAGGTTATGACCACCTAACCTCAACTACCAAGGAACTGGGGGAGTCTATTCAGTAGTCCCGGTTTTAGAACCAGGTAAGTATAAGCAACCAGCTGAATTACAACTTAGTGTTTTAACCCACTGTATTTCAGCTTAACTAGAATGACTGTAAGATTCTCCCAAGTCAGTTTCAACCCACTGACAAAGAAGTATCTCTTGCTAAAGAGAAAATGTCTAATAACCATCTGTTCAGTTCCACACCATTTAGCCACAAGTTAGCTTTTGTAAGCAGGTAATAACTTCTTAAAGGGAGGGGATGGGACAAACCATAATGAAGGAAAAAGCAAACTGTTAATAAAAGAATGGCTTCCTATCCTGGACATATAATGATTTGAATCGTCCATAAAATCTTAATCATTCAGCATTTCATATGATATACAACCAACCAATCTTATTACCCTATATCTCTCCCCACACCTCACCTAAAAAACCAGCCTACAAATTCCAGCCAAATGTGATTTATCACATAACCACCTCCATGCTATTTCCTCTAGAGAAATAACCCATTCAATTCCACACAAGTGAGCCACAAACTAATCTGTACTTATTTACTAAACATCATAAGGTCCATTGTAAATTCTACCTAGTTCATGAAATGGCCTCTGACCCCTTCAAGCAGTTAAGTCACCAGTCTTGTATCTCCTTTACCACACTTCCGCTGCATTGTTAACTGTTGAAGGCAGAGACACTGTCTTCCACTCTTAAGTAGCAACCAAAATACAGACACTGGTGCTATTTTTGGAGACCAAGCAACATACTAATACTCTATGGAACTGCCATTTAAGTAAGTAAAAACTATCCTCAAAAATTTCGTATGGTTCAAGCTTTACTACAAAATGATAGCAGAAGTACATTTGAATTTGGATATTACATGGTACTTACAGGGGAGGAAAGTCTGACTCTTTTTATACCCCAATCTCATGAGGACTGGTATCTCTTATAATGATTTAAAGTCTGTCCTGTCCAGGAGAAAACTTAAATGAGATTGACCTAAGTTTCTCAGGAGTTGACCTCTTTCTACTTACTGATGATAGCCTATGAAGTTGCTCAGTCGTGTCCGACTCTTTGCGACCCCATGGACTGTAGCCTACCAGGTTCCACCGTGCTGGGATTTTCCAGGCAAGAATACTGGAGTGGGTTGCCATTTCCTTCTCCAGGATATCTTCCAAACCCAGGGATTGAACCTGGGTCTCCCACATTGTAGGCAGATGCTTTACTGTCTGAGCCACCAGGAAAGTCTCCAACCTAGTCTATAATCTAGTATAAAAAACAAACACTAGACTATGAAGAAAGTGAAAGTCACTCAGTTGTGTCCTACTCTTTAGGACCCCATGGACTATACTGTACATGGAATTCTCCATGCCAGAATACTGGAGTGGGTAGCCTTTCCTTTTTCCAGGGAATCTTCCCAACCCAGGGATCGAACCCAAGTCTCTTGTATTGCAGGAGGATTCTTTATCCACTAAGCCATAAGGGAAGCCTGAGAATACAGGAGTGGGTAGCCTATCCCCTTTCCAGCAGATCTTCCTGACCCAGGAATTGAACCAGGATCTCGTGCATTGCCAACTGAGCTATCAGGGGAGTGCGTAGATTAATAAAGGCTGATTCGCATTCAAACTTTTCTAAGCATAATATTTCAGAATATACTATAAATAGTAATACTTGGGGGGTCATGGCAACTGCTTATGAATTCTTAAGATGCATGCTTTTGCATTCTCATTTGAGTATAGCAAAAATTTTATAATTACAACATCAAGGCAAATATTGAAATTACAACAACATTACAGTGACTTTGAAGGCTACAGGTTACAGAGCCAAGGATTTTAAAATAATTTATTTCAAAAGGGAACTCTGGAAGATCTGCTAGAAAAGGGATAGGCTACCCACTCCAGTATTCTCAGGCTTCCCTTGTGGCTTAGCGGATAAAGAATCTGCCTGCAATACAAGAGACTTGGGTTCAATCCATGGGTTGGGAAGATCCCCTGGAGAAGGGAAAGGCTACCCACTCCAGTATTTTGGGTGAAAGAATTCCATGGACTGTCACACACTGTTATGTATGACAAAAGGGAAGTCTCATACACTGATGGTGGGAATGTAAATTGGTGCAGTCACTAAGGAAAGCAGTATGGAGGTTCCTCAAAAAATTAAAACTATGATCCAGCAATTCCATTCTTCAGTATTTAAAGGAAACAAAACCACTAATTTGAAAAGATACATGTACCTCAATGTTCATAGCAGCATTTTTTGTAATTGTCAAGATATAAAAGAAACCTAAGTGTCCATCAACGGATGGATAAAGATGTGATACAGACATATGCACGTGCATACACACATCAATGGAATACTACTCACCCATAAAAAATGAAAATTTACCATTTATAGCAACATGAATGGACTTGGAGGATATTATGCTAAGTGAAATAAGTCAGAGGAAAACAAATACTGTTATCACTTATATGTGGTATCTAAAAAAAAACAACTGGTGAATATAAGAAAAAAGCAGACTCACAGATACAAAAAACAAACTAGTAGTTACCAGTGGGGAGAGAAGAGGAGGTGGGGAAATATAATGATAAGGGATTGAGAGGTACAAACTGCTAGGTATAAATAAGCTATGTCATGTACAACACAGGGAATATAGCCAATGTTCTATAACAACTATAAATAGAGTTTATCATTTAAAAATTATGAATCACTATATTGTACACCTGTAGCTTATATAACACTATACATCAACTATACTTTAATAAAAAAATTTCAGCCCTTTTAAATACCAAATTCTAAATACTGACATTTGTTTATTCCTATGAAAAACACTGATATTAAAATGAGTATGCTAAAATAGATATAAAAACATGAAGTATTCATTTGTCAATATAGCATACTAGTAGACAACATCAGGACAAAAATGGATTCCCAAGAAAGCATTTTTATCTACCTATTCAAAGTTCCATCATGTTCAATAAAAGGCATTTGTATTTGCTACTGGGATCTGAAAATGAGGATGTTATGGGTTTCCCTAACTTTTGCAATACTAAAAGAAGAAAGTATTTTTAAATCAACCCCAGAGTCATATAACAAATCTCCAAGTTTTTCTTTTTTTTCCCCATTGCCCATCTCCAGCCCCTATCCCCACCCCTACCATCCCCAAGCACTGTTATATCCTTTAAAGCCATATTTTTACCAGACACATGCCTCAAACAGAAACCAGTTATAGCATAAAGTGATCTTCTAAAAGCTTCTCTCATGTACACCCATGGCAGATTCATGTCAATGTATGGCAAAACTAATACAGTACTGTAAAATAAAATAAGATAAAAATAAAAGCTTCTCCAGGATTATTACAAAGACAAAGCTATGACAATTGTGGAATGAAATAGGCCAATATTAAAAATCAAGTCAAAAAAGGGCCATAGGTATTTGGAGTAGGTAAAGTAATTTATTAGATGTAACTGAATCTTAGGAAAGGGTCAAGATAATTTCTCTAGGTAGAGGTAAACTCCTTTTTCTTTTTAAGCAACCACCAATATTTTTTCTCCTGTATTTTCCTTCTCTCCTATTCCTAACACTACCCTTGTCCTATCAGAGCAGTGCTTCTGAAACCCTGAGGCTGTGGAACAGTTTGGCACCGGTTTTGCAGTTCTGAGTATCAACAATACATCAATGTTAGAGTAATGACCATCAAGGCAACAAAACAGTTACATTAAGCAGGCCTACAAACTACCGAAATCCAGAGATACTACCACTAAGTACAGTGACACTGGAGAGTCTATGAAACAAGACACGAAGATCACTGAAACAGGAAATGAGGAAGCATATAAAAAGGGAGTGGGGAAAACCCACACTAAGATCATCAGTTGGTAAATAAAGACATTTTCAAATCTTAAGGCAAACTATACCACAATATTTTCTTAACTGGCCTAGACATTGTATCAATTGCTAAATTACTATGGATTTTAAGAAAATATCTTGTCCTAGTTTTTATACAGGTATTTGCAAATAAATACAAGGAGTATAAATGCCAAACTTTTTTTAATGAAAACCTCATTTTATGATAGCAGTATGAGATACAGAAATAGCAGTTGCCAGTATCTTTTTGCATAAATCATGTTAGTGCTATTATCTTTTAAACTCCATTTTTGTTTTACACTATGAAGAAAAAAGATACATTTAGTTAAATAATGAAAAACATTTTGAACAGTAATTCTGGCATTAAAATTTATTAACAGTACACTGCTTCAAAAATGTTAAAAGTATTTCATAAATGTTACAAGTTCTAAATTGTCTAGTGAACATACAGTAAAAATACAAAAGATTAGTGGAAGTTACTTGAATGGTGATGACAAAGCCAAAGAGAAAAGCTCGGTGACACCATCCTGTTTCCTACTTTCAAAGAACAGGGTAAAGGCCCACCTAAAGGCAGCAACAAGTATTCTGGGAAGAACAATGTCACTAACACAAGTGACAGCATGAAGCTGCTACTGGCCTTCCAACTTACCATCTTCCTTTTCCTCTCTGCAATCTGTTCCTCAGACTCCATTTCTACCTCATTGCTGATGGGAGTTTTTTCTTCTATATCATCAATAAAATCTGGTTCCTGAAAGATGGAAATGACTGCTTTAAGAATCTACTCCTCCATCTACAAACTACAGACACTGAACAATGTATTTTAAATAACTTTCATCCTGAGCTAATTAAACATAAAAATTGTTCTTAAATTCATTTCAGAAATTTATAACTTTTCAAAATCCTGCAATCAAATAATGTTTTTTAAAATTCTAGTCAATAATATTATCTATAGAGACCACAAAGCCTTAGGTTTATGTTCTTCCCAACACATAAACATATATATTATTTCATAAAACCTAGTGCCTACAAAATACCAAGTGCTCAGTAGATATCTGTTCAATTTAAAACTTAAAACTTATGAAGACACTGGAGATGAATACAATCTTACTTAATCTTCACATTTAAAAGGTCTTTCCACTTATTTAGAGGGCATATAACAAAATACTTGCCGGTGAAGCAGAAGAATAAGCCAAACTCTTTTCCCAAATTTATCTTACATATTTTTAAGATAATTTACTCTCAAAAATCTTAAGTCACACTTACAGAATACATTTCATTATGTCTCAAATATTGGGCTTCCCATGTGGCACTAGCTATAAAGAACCTACCTCCTGCTAGCCAATGCAGGAGACCTAAGAGACAGGGGTTTGATCTCTGGGTCAGGAAGATCCCTTGGAGGAGGGGATGGCAACCCACTCCAGTATTCGTGCCTGGAGAATCCTATGGACAGAGGAGCCTGGCGGCCTATAGTCCCTAGGGTCACAGAGAGTCAGACAGGACTGAAGTGACTTAGCATGCACACATGTATGCATGTCCCAAATAAAAAGAAATATTATGGCTTAAGATTTTGGAGTTCTGGAAAAAAATGTTTAAATTACCCAGTCTTAGAAAAATCTTATATTCAATTTACAAGGGTTTCTTGTGTGAACTGTTCCTTAATAGTTTAACAAATATTGTACAAATTCTGGCAGAATCTGTGTTTTATAAGTATACTTCATTAAATAATAGAATGAACTTAATATTAAGTCATTTTACATTAAAAAAAGTTTAAAATATCACCAATTAATTTTCTTCTGTTAATTTCTGTCATCAAGGGTCAGTAGAGGACTTTCTAGTGGTACAGTGGATAACAAACTGCCTGCCAATGCAGGGGACACAGGTTTGATCTCTGGTCTGGGAAGATTCCAGAAGATCCCTGGTCCAGTTAGTTGCCGTGGAGCAACTAACCCCAGGTATCACAACTATTGGAGTCTGTGCTCTAGAGGCCCCAGGCCACAACTACTGAGCCAATTTGCCTAGAACCAATGCTCCACAAAAAAAAGCCACTGCAAGAAGCAGCCCATGCACCACAATGAAGAGGAGCTCCCTCCCCGTAACTAGAGGAAGCCTGCACTTATCAACAAAGACTCAGTATAAGCAAAAATAAAATACATAACTAAAATGTAAAAAACAAAACAAAACCCAATTAGCCTAAAATAATAAAATTCAGTACCTGATTATTCGATACTGACAGTCTCAGTGGAGAAAGCTTTCTCTGTTTAGTTTCTGGGCTCTTCATTTTGTTCGTTGTTCCTTCACAATCCAGAGTAATATTCTGATTTTGTGTGTCTTTTTCTTTTGAAATATCCTTTTCTTTTTTGCCTTTCTTCCTTCTGGTCTCATAACCGCTATTGATGTTCTCCATGGATTCAGAAGTACGTTTAAGAACAGGGCACTCTGAATTTTCTTTGAGGCATGCACAATCCACCTTGTACTTACTGGAAAGAAAATCACTTAAATATTTATTCAAGACACAAACTGTAAAATTTTCTAATCCATCTTAAGCTGTAACTCTACAAAACTCTATGCTATTACTAATTATAAGCACTCTTTTTCATTAATTTTCATCCCTGTTAACTATGACAAAATAAATTTTATTTTCTCATAAAACCAATATAATAATTAGAAGAACCAATCATAAGGATCACCAGTGATGGTTTATAGAAGGGAAAAAAAAAAACTGTAAGCTAAAACTGAGTCTTTTTAAGTAAAATGATACCATGGCTTATATC
>SJYC01035734.1:0-12741 GCA_006408675.1 Madoqua kirkii
CTCTCAGGGGCTCTTGGGTGGAACTGACCCCAGGTGGGTTTGCTTTGCCCTGCACCTATTTTAAATTTTTTAATTGGAGAAAAATTGATTTACAATGTTGTATTACTTTCTGCTGTACAACAAAGTGAATCAGTTATATATATGCATATATTCCCTCCCTCCCACCACCTCCCCATCCCACCCTCTAGGTCACCACAGAGCACCAAATTGAAGTCCCTGTGCTATAGCCCAGGTTCCCATGAGCTATCTATTTGACACACAGTAGTATGTGTGTGTGTGTATATATATATGGATGTGTTGTGCTGTGCTAAGTCACTTTAGTCATGTCCGATTCTTTGCAATGCTATGGACCATAAACGGCTAGGTTCCTCTGTCCATGGGATTCTCCGGGCAAGAATACTGGAGTGGGTTGCCATTCCCTTATCCAGGGTATCTTCCCGACCCAGGGATTGAACCTGTGTCTTTTATCTCTCCTGCACTGACAGGCGAAACAGTAGAGGAGATGCCAGGAGACCCGGGTTCAATCACTGGGTCAGGAAGATCCCCTGGAGGAGGGCATGACAACCCACTCCAGTATTCTTGGTTGGAGAATCTCATGGACAGAGGAGCCCAGCAGACTATAGTCCACGGGGTTGCAAAGAGTTGGACACAACTGAAGCGACTTAGCACGAGATGTGTATAAGAGACAGCCTGTATCATCCAACAGAAACCTATCTTTTAAGGGAAGACAGAGTTGGAGGAGGGTGGGAGGGTTGGGGTGTGAGGGGCCAGGCTTGCTTCTCTCAGCAATCCTGGCATCTACAAAATTAAGGATGTATACTAATTAACTCAAGGTACAAGTAACATGTTTGTACTTACATGGTGACTCTATGGTGATTTCAAAGTATTTTATAACTACTGACTTGTCTAAATCCCTAGAATTCAAACTACGTAGAAGAGCAAAATTTCAAGTGTGATTTTGCATTTATATGTTTAGCATACTATAAAAAGTGGCACTAGAGACATGGAATACAATGATAAATGAAAAATGAATCAATATTAGGAACCATTTATATATCTCCTTTTGTTTAATGTTAACAGTGTTAATAAACTCCAAGAATGGTACGTATTAATCCAATTAGAATTCTCTATGGTCCCACTTCTTCCCACTTCACTTCATAAAGATAAAAGCAATGAAATGACACAGAATGGAGAGAGCATTAATGAAAGATTATGACCAAGCAACCACTGAGTAAATTCTTAGACACCTGACAATTGATAATAAGGGCTTAGATTTAATGTGTTTACCTTAACTCTTGATGATTTCCTAGATCCTTCACGAAAGGCCTGAAATAACACAGAATTCTGAGTTAGATGTTCAAAAACTGGATAAATTAATATTTAAGAATGAGCTCATTCAAGCTTTTTCTTGAAATTGCATAAAGTACACAAAATATGGTAAAAACCAATATAATCAGAACTAAGGGAATATTGAAGTAAAATCACCTACCAAGGACACTAAACTACTATTAAAAATAAATACAGACAATGTAAAAACATGAAAATATGTATATATATGATGCTAAGAAAATGTCTAAATTTTCTATTTGCTCAATATTAAAATACAAGTCATGGAAAAACACTTGATAAGAGTTGGAAGGTATTAAACATATTATAGTAGTTTTACATCATGAGCCAAGATTCGGCATGGGGATAAAACAATTTTGTTATTACTTTAATTTTCTAGGTCAACTAGGAAATAATATTGAGCAGCTATTGGGACTCAATAAGCAATGTGGTAAACAGAATTGTACTTAACAAATATTTAATGGGAACTCTCTATTCTGCCACATTCTAAAGTGGAATTTAAAACTCACTTCACCACTCCAACTCCACAAAGTTAGTGTATTTAGAGAGATTAACTCTATTTAGAGAGATTAACAAACATTAAACCTAGGGTGAGCACTATAGTTCCAAATTTAAGTTCCAAGTTTGTGTGTAGACTGTATGTTAGAAGAGAGCAAGTTTTGTTCAGAGAGAAGAGGAGGAGGAAGAGAAGCAGCAGCAATAAGAGCAGCAAAGAATCTTCACATAAAACATGGAAAAAGAGCCCAAAACACAGAAAATGCATTTGTTCAGCCATGTGGAATACTGAACACAATTCTGGTACTGAAGGAATAAGAAAGAAGGCATGCAATAAAAAAACACAAAAAACTAGCATACCATAACTTGTACCTACTAAAAGCAGTATGATGTAAGACTGGTTAAAAAAATGTAAAATTAGGTCATGAAAGTCAGTCAGATTTGGCTTAAGATTCTGGCTTAAATACTTTAAGTTCTTCACTATGATGGAGGAATCTATGAAATACCTCTCAACAGGGAAGGGCTTCCCAGGTGGCGCTAAGAGCCCGCTTGCCAATGCAGGGGGCCTAAGAGACCCGGGTTTGATACCTGGGTTGAGAAGATCCCCTGGAGAAGGAAATGACAACCCACTCCAGTATTCTTGCCTGGGAAATCCCATGGGCAGAGCAGTTTGGCAGACTATGGTCCATAGGGTCGCAAAGAGTTGGACACAACTGAAGCGACTTAGCACGCAGAGAAGTGATATAAAACAATATTTGCAGAAAATGTAATAACCAAGTGCAGAATGACAGACGTGGAAAGAGGATAAAGTGGAGAAATTAAAGAAGGTATTACTATACTACTAGAGGGCATACTGGGTTTGTAGAAGCAAAAATGAAGAAAAATAAGAAAACAGCAAAGAGACATTCCAAAGGAAAAATCAATACTGCATGTCAAAGACTGAAGATGATTTACAGATTTTAAACCTGCATAATGGCTGTGCAGCTGAAACAAAAGAAAAATCTGAAGTATGATGAAACAAGATACAAGTTTGGTTTACAGAAGAAACACTGAAAGAAAATAATAAAACATTCATAAGTAATATGTGCTGACAATCATTTTATGAAAAAATATCAAGTTTAAAAAATTCAAGTAAAATTGGAAAATTTTAACATTTCACAAAATTTTAAAACTCCTAATATATGGGTCACAATACACAATCTATGTCTTTAACAGTGTTAACACTTCATGTCAAAGCTCTGAATTGCTAAAACACCAACCAACAACACCTTATGAGGTGTTTATGAGTATTTTTTTAAATGTCATCTATCCAGAATGTCTGTGAACTCCATTCACATTTTCAACAATCAGCCATAACAACAGGTTGAATAAAAAGCAAAATTAGATACATCTTTTTGCTATGTATTTTTAACTACATATTGCCCCAATAGTAGTAAAAACATAACAGCAAAGCAAACTAGATCTTTCTGCCCAGTTCTTACATTTTTTTTCCTAATCTTTATGAAGTATTACTAACTCAACATGAGAGAAAAAAATCGTTAATACCTAAACATGACTTCCTAAATTGTAAAATGCACTTAACAGATGATCTCTTCTTTTGTACATTACACTCTGAGATGAGGAAAGTAACAATGAAATAAAGCAGAATGTGATTAAGTGCTATAACAACAGATTCAAGTGCCATGGTGAAATATGAAGAAAGATGATCATATTTGATAGGAGAAAAGCAAATTTCACTGAAAAAGTAGTGCTTCAGATGGGCCTCAAAGTAGAATAGGAGTTTAAAAGATAAAGATGGAGAAAAGAATAGTCTAGTAATGAAGGGAACAGTGTAGTAAGGATAACATGTCAGGAAACAGAGGTAGAATTTGGTAATAGTTGTATAGAGAAGCAAAATTAGATGTATATATGAAGACTATTAGAATCAAGACTTATTTTAAATAGAAAGGTGAAATTAGAAAATGGAAAAATGTATTTAAAAGTACATGCTGCCTATTAAATAATCAAATATCATGAAGAATAACTCCAAAAAAACCCAGTGCTTTTTGGGGGGTAAAACTTCATTTTATTTCTAGGTATAATTTCACTCTTTACAGTTTTCTACCATATCTTGGTCTTATTTTAATACAAAAATTTAAGTGAGAAAAGTCTAGATAGTAAGAAACTCAACAAATGGGTGGCCTTATTAAAATGATTACACATGATTCAGAGACAAACAGCTACAAACCTCTACGCATTTATAAGCTACTGAAAATTTGGCACTCTTACTTCCGTTTTATAGAACAGCAACCTTCACTAAATCTTGCTTTATCTTTTGCATTTCTGTAACCAGTCTCATCATAGTGATGATCTCAAAGCAGGCTGCAAACATTTTTCTCTACTCCATTTCAATCTTTAAAACACATTAAAAATTTTTAATGAGTTTTTTTAAATTAAACTTAGATCCTGCTACCTTTTCTAGCTATTAATACTATCCATAATTCTCCTGTCTTTCCTGTAAAACTGTCACTTCCTATCTAGTCATCTTCAAAAGAGAAAAAAACTTACTTTTTTACATTTTGAAATATTTTGTTCTTTCTCCCCACTTTTTTTCCTTCTTTTATCATTAACCTTAGAAACTCTTGAAGCAGTTAAAGTAATCGATGTTGGGGTATGCTGAAATGCAGTATATAATTCCACAGGAACCTCATCACCACTCTCAGTTGCACTGGTATCACCATCTTCAAAGGCAAAATAAAAATTACTGCACAAATAATATTTCTATTTCAAACAATAAAATAGCATCATTCTACATGACAAACTATTATTTCTCTATTTTTTCTGAAGAATAAACCTTTTCCTCCATTTCCTCACTGATAGTAAGACACAGTTAAATGCAAATTACAAATATATTTCTTATACATTAAACTAGAAAGGATACAAAATGTGACAAGGTACTCAGACAGTGTGACCATGGGAAACAGACACCTACAAACATTGCCAGTGTCTATAATTAAAACTTCTTTATGAAGGGGAATGAACTGAGCCATATCTAGCAAAATTCTGTATACACTTACCCTTTTCACCCAGCAACCCCATATCTAGGGATCTATCCAACGATAAAATGGGACACATACAAAAAAAAAAACAAAACACTTTTTTTTTTAAAGGGGGAAAAGGTCAATGAAAATCGACCTTCCTATTTGTAATAACAAAAACAACACAAAACAAAAATGCTAGAATAATTTAAATATTCATCAAACAGCTCAACAAACTTAGCATTATTCAAAACCACTTGTATTGGTGTCAACATGTTTTAAAAGCCGTAGTGAAAGTTTAGCACGTTACACCTTTAAATCCTATTCTTAATAATAAAATAAATACTATTTCACGTGATCAACTAATGGATTGCCATCTTTCTAAAGAACAAACATATTTTACTTCTTTAAACCAAAAGGTTATCTATGTGCATGAAAATATGATTTAAAATTTTTATTTTGTTTTCCAAGTTTTCTAAAATAAATATTACTGTTCTATAAAATCTATAAAAAAGAATACTTAAACTGTATACCTGAGATAGTAAATTATACATATAACCAATGTTCATTAGCCAGGGGTTTACATCTGACTAAAAAGATGCAGGCCACTTATTCTCTCAGTCATAATAAAGTTCATTTACTACAGATCCTTTTTACCTACCTGACATATTTTCCCTTTTCCGGCGTTGTAGTAGCACCGCCCTCTCTTTATCCAAACCCTATATTAAAATATTAACATATTTATCAAGCTTTCATAAAATTAGATATAAAGCAGATCTGTTTTAAATGTGATAAAAACTTTATAATTTCTCTAGTGTTCTTACTGAAAAATGAACAACATAAATTATGTACACTATCACTTGCCTTGCAGTTTAGATTTGATTAGCATAATTAGCAGTAGATGCTAATTAACTGACTCTTTTGTGTTAAGAAAACAATTTTTTACTTAGAAAACCAGACTCCTCCGTCCTTGGGGATTCTCCAGGCAAGAATACTGGAGTGAGTTGCCATGCCCTCCCCCAACGGATCTTCCAAACTCTGGGACTGAACCCAGGTCTCCGTTATTGCAGGCTGTTTTACCATCTGAGCCACCAGGGAAGTCCTACTTTTTCCCAAACTGAATATTTAAAAGCAACAGGTTAGGGGGGAAATGGTAATATAATTATTGTACTGTTATTATCTGCCTAAATTATTTCCATTTTTGAAATGATAAACACTAAATATTTAACAACTAAAATATTTTATTAACCTGTTCCAGCCTCCACTCATGAACTAGAGCATCCATAGTAATTGTTTTATTTGCCCCACTCACCACCCTTGCAACGTTTTCACTGTCTAAACTTATTAGTCTAAAGGTCAAATACCTAGGTACAGTTATTTGGGAGAATAAGGGCTTTAGACTGAAGTACCTGCTACTCAGACTTGCCTTAATGTCTGGTAGGTCAAAACTATCCTAGCATTACTGATAATTCCAGTTATCACAAAATGACAGCCAGTTATTGATAACGTGACTATCTTCATTAATGGTCAGTTTTTAACTAATTCTTACTGAATTCATCAGTAGATATTTACCTCATGATTAAAAATAAGAGAGTCTAATATGTTAAAAAAAAAAAAAAACTGTCTGGCAAAAGGCTGCTGCTTCTAAGTCACTTCAGTCGTGTCTGACTCTGTGCGACCTTATAGACAGCAGCCCACCAGGCTCCCCTGTCCCTGGGATTCTCCAGGCAAGAACACTGGAGTGGGTTGCCATTTCCTTCTCCATTGCATGAAACTGAAAAGTGAAAGTGAAGTTGCTCAGTCGTGTCTGACTCTTAGTGACCTCATGGACTACAGCCTACCAGGCTCCTCTGTCCATGGGATTTTCCAGGCAAGAGTACTGGAGTGGGGTACCATCACCTTCTCCCCTGGCAAAAGGCTAGTAACTATTAAAAGGTGAAACAAAGTCACATAGAAAAACCTCACTCATAAGCAGTGAAAAGTATCACAGTGAGATTACCATTTCTCATTTAGTTAAATCAGCAAAAATCCTAGTCTGTCAAAAACTCTGTTGTGAGGTGGGGGAAAATAGGCATGCTTATCCATGACTGGTGGAGATTCAAAATGGAATAGTTCCTACTGGAGGCTAATTTGGTGGTATCAGACAAAATTTTACACATACATTTACCCTTTTACTGAACAATTTCACTTCTATTTGCAATTACAAAAGACTGGAAACAACTCAAATGTCCACTCAAAGGGCTGTCTAAAGTATACAACATGTAAAAGATGGAGCATCTTGGGTTACAGGAAGAAGTAAGTTAATTTCTACATTATTACCATGAAGTGATCTTCAGAACAAATTTTTAAGACAAAAAACTACTGTGGCAAAAACTCTATGTGCCATTGCTTATCTAAGTAAGGAGGGGAATACAAATATACATGTTTATATCTGTACTTCTCTGGTGGCCCAGTGGGTAAAGAATCCACTTACAATGCAACAGACCTGGGTTCGATCCCTGTGTCAGGAAGATCTTCTGGAGAAGGAAATGGCAACCCACTTCAGTATTCTTGCCTGGGAAATCCCATGGACAGAGGAGCCTGGTGGGCTACAGTCCATGAGGTCACAAGAGTTGGACATGACTTAGTGACTAAACCACCACCATGTGCATATCTGTTTCTAATATTACAACAAACACTGGAAAGAATAATGATTTTTTAAAAAATTGTTACTTTCAAAGTCAAAGGAACCGGAATGATGGGACTACTTCTTACATAACTAAACAAGCATATGACTATACAAGTAAGATATAAAAAGTAATTCTTAAAAATAAAATTATTACTCATCCATTTCTCATAGGAAGTAAACTGATACAACTACTCTGCAAAGTAATTTGACACTTTTTTAAAAAGTTAGTTTTAATTGGAGGATAACTGTCAATGTTGTGCTAGTTTCTGCTGCATGACAATGTGACAATTTCTTACAAAACTAAACATGCAACTGGGGCTTTGCAAATGGTGGTAAAGAATTCTCTTGCAGTGAAGGAGATGGGGGTTCAACCCCTGGGTTGGGAAAATCCCCCAGAGAAGGAAATAGCAATCCACTCCAGGGTTCTTGCCTGGGAAATCCCATGGAAAAAGGAGCCTGATGGGTTACAGTCCAGGGTTGTAAAAGAGTTGGACATGACTGAGCAAATAAACAACAATAGCAAACATGCAACTACCAAATGACCAAGCAATTGCACTCTTGGGCATGCAGCAGAGAAAGCAAACCTTAGGTTCACACCCCAATCTGTACACAAACGTTCATAGCAACTTTATTTGTAATAGCCAAAAAAGTGGAAATGACCCAAATGTCCTTCAGTAGGTGGTTAAACAAACTCTGGTACATATATACCATATAACACTAACCTGAAAAAGGAAAAAAAGAAAAAAAAACACAAAATACTGATAACATGCCACAAATTAGCTGATTTTCCAGGGAATTTTGCTCAGTTAAAAAAAAAAGCCAGTCCCAAGAGGTCACATACTGTGTAATTTCATTTCTGTCTTTAAATGACAGAATTACTGGAATAGAATATAGATAGATTAGTGGTTGCCAAGGGTCAAAGATCGGAGTGGAAAGAGGTGGATACATCTAGAAAAGGCAACATGAGGGATCTTTGTGATTGAAATTTTTTGTATCTTGACTATACCAATGTAGTATACTGCCTGTGATATTGTATTAACAGTTTGCAAGATGTTACCACTGGGAGAAATTGAATAAAGTATGCAAAGGATCTCTGTATTACTTCACAAATGCATGTGAATCTACATTACTTGAAAAGGTTAACTTTAAAAAAATCAAAAATAAAACAACCAAAGGGTGAGATGTGTAGTATGTAAACAGTAAAATTCTTTCAAGAGACGTTAAACACAATAATTATACATCCCTATGGAAAATATCTAAAAGGGGAAAAAAAGTTATAAACTTTTTACATATCTAATCATACCGTTGGTAATGTTACTCTAAAACTGTTATATTCTTCTATGTGATTAAGCAGTTGAGAAAATTATGTGATACTCCAATTACACTACTGACTGTATTGTTGAGAACTAGCATAGGAGACACAGACGGAATATAGAAACATTAAGATGAAAACCTTGTATAGTTGACCCCTGAACAATGAGAGGGTTAGGGGTGCTAAAATGCAGCAGGCGTGGTTTTGTAGTATTCACTATTGAAAAAAATTCACACAACAAGTGGGCATGCATAGTTCAAATCCATGCTGTTCAAGGGTCAATTGTATCCCTAAATTTAAATTGCAATTATCAATATAAGCTCCTGTATTTTATCTTAAAAATAAACAGGTAAAACTTATAGTATACTAGCTTCCTCTACTAAAAAGACATGGGAACACTGAGAAGTCCTACTGGAAGGAACATTACTAACTCTCAGATTCTGGTCTTGAAAACCTATTCTGAGCCTGGGGCACAGAAGTATAAGATAAGCCTGAGATATCTTGTCACGCTGATAACTGCAATATGCTGATACCCAATATGTTTAAACCCCTGACTTAAAATTCTTTTCATTATTCTAAAAATAGATAAACACTACAAATCAACAAGCATTTATCCTGCCATTCCTCAGTAAAATATAAAAGAACTGAACAGTTAATATGGCGAAGTTCTACAGAAACAGTCCAGCTAGTAAGTGATAAGCAACAGAATTAACACATCATTTAATTTGCAACCTTTAATAAATTAATAGATCTTAAAATGACTATCAATAGGTCCCATTCATATATTATGTGTCATCTGATAGAATACAGTCTATGTCTTACCCCCCAGGAAGGAGAGGGATCTAAATCTAATCACACACTATTTACAGAAATATATATAGAGAGAAAACTGTGAAATCATGAAATTGGAATTGGTAAATTCACCAGGATAAACAATTCATTTCCTTAAAAAGAAACAAACTGCAAAGGAGATTGAGGTTGGTGGGGTAAAGAGTATAGGTTTAGATTACTAGAGACTTAAGAGATGTGTATCAACCCATCAATACTTTAAGAAAGGCTGGGGGCTTCTCTGGAGCTTCCCTGAGGGCTCAGCAGCTAAAGAATCTGCCTGCAATGCAGTAGAAACAGAAGACTCAGGTTCAATTCCTGGGTTGGGAAGATGACCTGGAGAAAGAAATGGCAACCCATTCCAGTATCCTTGCCTGTAGAGTCCCACGGACAGAGGAGACTGATGGGCTACCGTCCAACGGGTCACAAAGAGTCAGACACGACTAAGCACAAGCATGAACAGGGGCTTCCCTAGTGGTCCAGTGGTAAAGAATCCACCTGCCAAGGCAGAGGACACAGGTTCGGTCTCTGATCCCAGAAAAGCCTACAAGCCACAGAGCAACTAAGTCCATGCGCCACAACTATTCAGCCTGTGTTCCAGAGTCGGCGCTGCAACTACTGAGCTCATCTGCCACAACTACTGAAGCCCCAACGCCTTAGAGCCTGTGCTCCCAACAAAAGAAGCCTCCATACCGCAACTAAAGAGTAGCCTCTGCTCAGCACAACTAGAGAAAAGCCTATGCAGCAATGAAAACCCAGCATAGCCAAAAATAAATAAATAAATAAATAATGTTTAAAAATAAAAAGTGGTTAAATGTAGCAGATTTTGTTGCAATAATCCTTTTGTGATTACAGAGTTTTGTTAAGAATTCTTTTATGGATACACACTGATATATATATATATAAACAGAAATATATATATACTTAAATATATATACAGATACATATAATGGAATAATACAGTTGGGTTTTGCATTAAAATACATGAAGGAGAAAAATTCATAGCAGTGTAAATGAAAAGATTATTGAGAATTGTTGAAGCAAGGTGGTAGAAACATGTGGGTTCATTATACCAGTACTTTTATATAGGTTTGAAATGTCCACTTAAAAACATTTTTTAAAAACACAGAAAAAGAAACAGAAGAAAACACATTATTGCAAACAGGTGGAATAATAGTATAAGCCCTACAAAACTGTATTAGGAAAGAAGGCCCTTGTAATAACTTTTTAACATAATGTGCAGTCCACTGAAAAGAGATGTCACTTAGAAAATCACTAGGATTTTATGCATTATTAAAAACCCTAGATAGAAAATAAACCGTGACATATTATCAATGGAAAGATTCTTCCTGATTTTAGAGATGTCAGAATGAAAACAAACAAAACCCCAAACCATAAAAATGAAGCCCATATTAACACAGTATCCATTAATTGTTTAACCTAGAATTCGTACATAAACTTCTAGTAACTAAAGATTACCTTGGTAAAATTACTGGCAGTTTTACTGCATGAACAACTTACCTAGGCTGACAACGTTCACAAAGATATGTATCAGGAATATGCTGCCTGTCAATCCCCATGCAGTCAATATGTTGCCAAACACTTCAAAAAGGAAGGAAAAAAAGAGCAGAACATACAAAATATTATTAAAATCATAGTTAAATTAAGATTTGATATTCTATTTAACTACCAATAAGTGCCTATTTTGAGTTTAGCAGTATAAAAGGTAATGTGAAGAATTCATAGAAATATGTCCTCAGGAAAACAAAACTTTGAGATGCAAAAGTAAGAGGACAAATGTAGGATACCATATACATGATACAAATTTCTAAAGCAAATATAATATTCAAATGTAAAAGGTACATATTTTATTATAAATCACAAGCGGCAGATGTCCACACTATTTGGAATTAATGGGAAAAGCATCCTGGAGAATAATGGGACTTGAAGAGAACCTCACAAGGGAAATTCGAAGAAAGAAATGTCACATAGCAACATTTTCTCAAGTAGATGGATATAGAGAGTAACAGTTAGAAGGCAGTTAATGTACTTGAAGAATGCTCGTTTTGAGAAACAGAGGGGAATAAAATTCAATTAGTAAAGTGTATTTATAGTATATAGAACCTGGAATGTCAAAGTGTGTGTAGCACTCCTCTAACTGGCAACAGGTAACAACTAGAGGTTGTTTTGATGGTATGTAGTAGTCAAAAAAATTTTTCAAACTGAAAGTATAAAAATCAATTAAGAGGCTTTTCCAACATTCCAGGATCTAATTTAAAGAAGTGAAAGAACTAGAATGATGGCAGAGAAGATGAAGTTAAAGAATCCAAAAGTCATTCCATGAAGATAGAGACTAAATTTATTATGAACTCTATTTTTAAGAGTGATACATGGAGCAGCTTGAGGCAAACTTCTCATTGAGGCTATTTTATGGCCAACACTTTAATTGGTCTATAGCTGATATATATGCCTGTTTCTAAAAATAATCTTATTCTTTATACAATAATGAGCTACTTTTAATATATATAATTTATACATAAAAGCTACTAAGTTAACTGCTATGATCTTGCTCTTTCTTAACTGAGGATGCTGGGACAAGAATTGGTAGAATGTAAAGATAATTGTCTATATATCAAAGATGATACGGGGGAAAAGTTTAAAAGCAAAGCAAAGCACTTGAGAGTTAGAGTAACAAATTATGTTAAATTTGGGGGGTAAGTAATAGTGTCATGGAGACAATAGAATAACTAAAACTAGGAAATGAATAAATATCAGAGCTCTAGTTGGCAAACTTGAGAGAGTCTGGGAAGCAAGTACATGAAAACACATAGAGCCAATGTAAAGCAAGAATAGAGGAAAAAGATGAAGCCTGGCAGTATATATTATACTCCAGGTTAAGCAGTGGGAAAGTAGAATAACAAAAAACTCGATACAAATAGACCAGTTGCTAAAAAGCAAATACCTTGAATAATCCAAAATATGTGAACTGGTCCTTCGAGAATTTGTAGATAGGTATAAATCCTAAGAACTATTTCACTATTATATATAGAGCATTATAATTAATAAAAAGAAGA